>NW_023590593.1:1216524-1231524 GCF_014843425.1 Jatropha curcas
AAAGAGAGAGATTCATGAATACTGTGAGTACCATCGAGGAATGGCACATAGACGCGAATCAATGCTTGGAACTTTAAAAAACCGTCTACAAGACCTGGTTGAACAATGGGTCCACCTCAATCCCCAAGAGCAAGCTGAACACAACTAATTTTCCTTGCCTTTTAACCCCATGGGATTAAAAAAAAAAATTTGTGCTGAACAAAGAAATCGTTCGATCCTTTTCGAAATTTTTTGTTAGGAAAATGAAAATGGAAGTTTGGTTGTTCCCCTGAGAAGGTTTTGAGATTCAAACCTCCAAGAAAAAAAAGGAATTGTTCAAAACACAACTGTCCTTGATCGATTTTTTAAAGCACTCGAGAAAAGAACAAAAGTCACTATAGTCAAATCCCAATCCTAGTCATCACAGTCCACTTTAGAGTCTATCTTTTTAAGGGTCTAAGTTTTCCTTTTCCTTTTCATTTCCATTCCAAATTCAACGTTTTCATTTGTAAATCTATAAGTGTCCCTTTGGTACACCAAATTTTTTGTTCTTATCAATAAAAAGAAGGTAAGGGGATCAGTTTTAAAACGTTCCAATCAATGTTTATACTCTTTCCCTATCCTTTTCCTGTGAAGCAAAAAAAAAAATTCAAAAAAAATATATAAAAAAAATGATGATAAAAAAAAAGGAATAATAATTGGCAAAGAAAATGCATTCATTTGCTCTGCATCGCAATCAAAGTTTTGGGGGCCATCCTAAGAAGCACCAAGGGGGAAGTTTTTGTAAGGGAATCATGGAAAGGATCCAGCAAAGGGGTAAGCAAGACTTCAAACAGTAAACCGAGGCAAAGCCCGATTGAAGGGTTAGGGCCAGAATGGTTTCTCCGAAAACCCAGGAATGGGAAGATGCTTCTGACAGAGAGGTGTCCTGAGTTGAGCTTTAAAAGCAAACAGAAAAAGAATTAATGTTTGGAAAATTGGCGTTGGCATCTGCACAAAGTCGCAATGCCTATCCATACACCTATCAGTCATCTCGGAATCAAGTGCCTCGAAATTCTTATGGAGAGGCCGCTTCTAAACAGCAAAGGAAAAATGGGAGTAAAAAGGAACCTCTGCACAAAAGAAGAAATCAAAGGACAAAGCTCACGGAAACAAGTTGTCAAAAACGGGTCAACTGCAAGTTTCCATTAAATTTTCAAGCCCACCTAAGGGTAGATGACAAATCATTCAGCCATAAGGACCAAAGACCAAGCGGCTTGAAATCACATTTTGAAAAGCAAGTTTAAAAGAAGCAGTCATTTCCACAAATTTGGATGAACCCAACACGTTGAAAATCAAAGCAGGGCACAAGCATGGCCCAAGTACAAGTTGCCTTATAAAACAAGGATCATTTCTCAAAACAAGGAAAAGGAAGAGTCCTCCTCGAAAATTCTTATGGAGAAGAGAAACCATTGAGGGAATAAATTTCAAAATTCAGAGGAAGATAAAGTTCAAGAAAAGGAATAATTAAAACCTCAAAAATTCAAAACATGGCGAAGCCCCAAACTCAAGCATAAAAGCTTCTTCAACACTCAAGCCGGGAAAGGAACCCGTGAAGAAATCAAAGTCAGAAATAAATTCTGCATCAACATCCAAGTGGGAATTGGATCCCGTAAAGACATCAAAAGTCGGGAAGGAATCCCAACAAAGACATCAAGCGGGAGGAAACCCGTGAAGGAAATCAAGGTCCAGAAATGAAATTCGCAATCAACATCAAGTTTGAGGAATGGGAATCCCGTAAAGACATCAGTCAGAAATGACTTCTGCATCAATCATCAAGCCGGGAAGGAATCCACGAAGAAATCAAGTCAGAAATGAATGCTGCATCAACATCAAGGTCCGGGAAGGATCCCGCAAAGACACAGTCGGGAAGGAATCCGCGAAGAAATCAAGTCAGAAATGAATTCTGTATTAAGTCGGAAGGAATCCCAAAGAAATCAATCGGAAATAGAATTCCACAATCAGCATTAAGGCGGATTGGAATTTTTTGGCCAACAGCAAGTTCGGAAATAAATCCGCACCAAGACGGAGAAGGAATTCCAGCACTAACATCAAGTCGGATGATGAATTCCCGCACCAGCCGAGCCACGAAGTTCGCAATCCTGGAAGGACTACGAAGACTGATTCTCCCCCATCCACCGAAGAGTCTTGGAGATACGTAGGCAGCTGCGCGCGTCACAAAACATAAGTTTGCATCATAATAACATTTTCTCTTTTGCCAATAATAAAAAAAAAAAAAAAGAGAAGAAAAGAAAAATAAAAGCTGGAGTTGAAAACCCGAAAGGCGGCTTCAAGGCAAGAATTGAGCCCGCTAGGCGGAAAACCCGAAGGGCGGTCTAGGCAAAGTAGGGGCAAAGAAGCCTGCTAGAGTCGAAAAACCGAAAGGGCGGCTACTAGGCAAAAGTTTAAGAGCGGAAAAAAAAAGGGTACTTTCAATAGGTCTCCTTGGAGTATATACAAATCATTTTTTCCAAGAATTACTGAGTTCCTTACAAAGAACAAAATTTTGAGTCTCCAAATCGAGTCCTCCCAATGAGTTCTCCTAAATCAAGTCTCCATGGTCATTCACAAGAGTCACAAAAATCGAGTCACTTCTCAAAAGTTTCGTTTTGAAAGCGGTCACTCTTTGAGTCATTCCCTCAAAAAAAAAAAGGAGAGAGAAAATGTTCAATTCAATCCCCGGGGTTTTCCAAAACAACCCTAAAAAATGTCAACATAAATCATTGAGAGGTAATTTCTTTAATACCTCGTCTCCACTAGGACCATCGTTTCTTCGATGCCTTTCAGACGAGCGAGGTCATCCACATCGGTGCGTTTTCCCGAGTGCATATATGGCTTTTTCTCCTTCGAGTCCTCATCGTTGAACAAGTAAACACCAATTGTTTTGACGTATTCCATGGTCAAAGCACCATTTCTGGGGGCAAGAAGTGATAAGAACCGTTCACCATTTCTCCCATCACAGAAGTATGACAGGAATTTTTCGCTTCATTAAACGCAAGAAATTCTATTTCAGACTAATAAGGGCATCAATCTCCCTTTAAGCAGGGGGCAAAGTCCTCCAAGTCGGATTTCAGGGCAACGTGTTAAAAAAAAAAAAATACACAACCTAGGGTGAAACCTACCATCGTCAAGTCTTCTGTTACACAGACCATAGGGTGAATACCCTAACCAATAACCAGACATTTTTTCGGTCCGAAAACCAAGCCATTTTCGAATCATTTCATTTAGGTGGACCCTGGTCTCAAAGAAAAAAAAATCTCTTTCAAAGCCCTCGTTAAGGAAGGCAAAATTTTCTTTTTTTTAAGTCCTCAAAGAGGCAAACCTCTTTTTTTCAATCTCAAGTCCTCTATATATAAATATATATTATTCATTAAGTTGCAAATATATTATTACCTCATGCATATATCATATATATTATATTAATATTATCTTTTCGCGGCGTGGTTTCCTTCTCTCTTCTCTCTACTCTCTATAAATTTGCCCTTATTTCCACTGGCTCTCAAAATCATTTATGATAGCCAGTGGGGGGCCAACTGTGAATACTCAAATTTTTGAAGGCTCAACGAAGCTAATTTCTTGGATCGCAATATCCTGATTGATTCTGAGCATTTTGAAAGTTCACCGGAAGTGTGGCCAATATGGTACTTTTGAAATTGTTCCGAAATAATACGAGATCCGGAACTGTCTCGGAAATATTTTTTTGGAGGTCCGGAACTCCCGAAACAGCTCCGGAACGAAAAAAGAAAAAGGGGAAAAGGCACAACGTGCTCGCCCAAGCCCAGGCGGGCACGCTCGCCCAGAAACAGGCGGGCATGCCCGCCCCTCGAAGGCGGGCAGGGGCGCCCGGGATAACGTTTTTTCCCTATAAAAGCAGCCCGGTGCTCCCGTTTTTTACTCAACTCAGTCTGTGTTGGACGGACGCTCCTCTTCTCCTACGCTTCTTGCGATTCTTTACTGCTTTCTTGGCATTTTTAATTTTAGTTTTTCATTTTATTGTTGTGGATACTTGGTCACTTTAAAATTAAATTAAAAATTAATTCCCTCAACGAGGAACTTAACCTGGAGTTAAAGAAGTGGTCGACGATCTAAATCAGGTACGTAAACAAACTCTGCTATTTAAATTTTTAGCACTTCATGCATGCTTCTCTTCTACTGCTTTTAATTCTACAACTGCATAAATGCATTCATGTCATCATATAGGCAAGCAAATTGCCTCAATTAAAGCATGATTAAGCGAAATGCCGGTTAATTAATAATCGTGGTATTTAAAGCTTAATCCGACAATATTGGCCTTTAAAAATATCTAGTCTATCAATGGCTATGGATAATGATTGCCTTTATTTCCGAACACAATTTTCGGCTTAAGTCCAAGTTCATCAATAATTTGTGACCTAAAGTAGCCTAAATTATTTCACGTTCTTTTTGGCATTAAAATTGCCTACATTGCAGTTTTGATTCAATTAACTTTTGTTAAACAAATTGCCAATAAGTAAGATCATCATTTTTTAAGTAATAAAAACCTTAAATTAAAGTTTTGGCAAAATGCCTTAAAACTAAATCAATCTTTTTGGCTTTAAAAGCTTGAAAATCAATCATTTTGGCGACAATCGCCTAAAATCAATCATTTCTTGGCAATCAAATTGCCTAAATCAACTCTTTTTGGCTAAAAGCCTTAAATCAATCATTTTGCGACAATCGCCTAAAAATCAATCATTTTTGGCCAATCAAATTGCCTAAATCAATCCTTTTTGGCTAAAAGCCATCAAAAATCAACAATTTTTCGGCATCAAATGCCTAAAATCAAATCATATCAAACTTTTTGGCAAAATGCTAAAACAATCAAAATTCTTTGGACATTGCCTAAACCAAAAATGCACAAAGCATACACGCACTCATGCATAAAGCATTCCCCATTCAAACCCTCTAAAAAAGAGGCCTATCGAACTAACGTTGACTTTGATCTTCCATTCAACGAAGTACGTAGGCACGTTTGGGATTTAACCCCGGCGGCAAGTCAAAATCACATAAACATTTTTTCATTGGTCCAATACATCATCTTTCACCTTGCAAAGCATTCATTCCATGGTTAGTTCATCACATGACAATAGTTCGGGATCCACTCGGGTTCGTAGACCATGCCTTAAACATTTGGGATAATTAATCAGTACTAAGGTTTAATTAAAATTGGAGTCACTAGGTTTTTTCCATATTTTACCTAAAACAATTAAACAAGGGTGGCGACTCATAAATCACGTGCATTTCTTCCTGCATTCATTATGCCTCGATATTTGGGGGAGGGTTCAACATTTACATGTGCCAGCGCGATGAAGAAACAACTCTTGCTCTCTGTATCACAATTAGCAAGTGCAGGTAAATTATCGTGGTGGTCGGTCCTTGATTAATGTGAAGGTTTAATCGTAACCTTAAATTAATCGGAGATCCAGTCATCGGAAGGACAACGAGTAGAATCAATCTATGTCATTCCAGGCATTAAAAGAAGCCTATTGTTGACAAAACAAAGAAAAGTGAGACACTGAACTTTGGCATTTTTCGTCTAGGACATGTCAGTTATACAAAGGTTAAGGGTTTGGGGAAAAAAAAAAAAAAAAAAAAAAAATTTTTGAAAAAAAATGAAGAAGTCCATGCTTAAAGTTCTCCCTCAGTTGGAATGGCCGAGAAGACACTATATGTGCTGGATGCCAATATGGAAAAGCTCACTCAACTCCCTTTTGAAGAGTCAAAACATAGAGCCAAGGTGCATTGGGAGTTAATACATTCAGATTTCTAGGAGGATCAAGGCAATCTTCAAACAGTAATATGAGGGTACATGATCACTTTCATCGATGACTACTCGAGATAATGTTTTGGGTAGATTTTCAATGGTAGAAGAAGTTGGAAGTTTTTTGAAAAAATTCAAAGCTTTCAAGAACAAAGTTGAAAAGGAAGTCAGAAATTTTAAAATTTAGATGCCTTCGCACGCGACAATGGTGGAGAGTACACGTTTGATGAATTCACTAAATATTGTTTCAAGAGCAAGGCATTCGAAGGCAATTCCACCATGTCCCAAGGAACACGCGTAACAAAATGAGTTGCTGAGAGAAAGAATCGACACCTAGTGGAGATTTGCAGGAGTTTTCCTCATGAGAAGAATGGTGCCGGCTAGATTTTGGGGCAGAGTGCATAAAGATAAGTTTGTGTTACATCACCAAGCAGACTCACCTCAAGCAAGACTGGAGGTTTTTACATCCCCCATTTTTAGAAATTGTGGAACATTAAACCAACTGTAGTCATTTTTTTCCGCGAGTTTTTGGATGCGTGTTGTTATGTCCCTTCGCTCGGATAGAACTTCGAAGCAAGTTGACAAAAGGCGCTTCGCTGCATATTTCCATTGGTTTGAATGAGCAAAAGAACAAAGGCTGGAGATGTTGTGATCTACAACTTAACAAGTGCCATATTTCACGAAACGTGGTCTTTGGGATGAGACATCATGATACGAAATGGCTAACCACTCAAACATAAAGCTTCAAAGGAAGGCATGGAGCTCTTTTGTAACTTGTTCCTGTATGTGTGGACATGGTTTGTCTCATACTTCTTTGCAGACGGCTCTTGTTAATTGGTCCACTAGAGAACTGCTAAAATGGATTGACATTGTTGTGGTTCTTGTTCCCTTGAGCCCATTAAGGTTTTTTTTTTGGTTTTTTTTTGGGGGTTTTTTTTGGGGGGGGGTAAAAAAAGTTGGGAATTTCCCCCGGTATCACATCATCTTGGCTGGGTCATCTAAAGCAAACTCTGCTACCAGACTCAAAAGAAATTTCAAAGAAAAAAGTTGAAAAGAAGATTAGGAAGAGGGAGAGTTCATCCGCAGAGAAAGGTCAAAGAGAGCCATCCAGAGTTCAAGAGAAATCAGAAGAGCCCATGCGAAGATTAGGTACATAACGAACAACAAACAGCGCAAGTCAAGAAGAACAAGATCCAGATTATCCTCCACTTTCGGCGATCGAGTAGAAGAAAGAAGGCTAATCTAAAATATGCAGATGCTGCTATATGCAAGAGATAAAAGGAGCCAACACTATGAAGAAGCATGCAAGAAGATGGAGTGGACTAATTGCGATGGAAGAGAAATTGCTGCTTTGGAGGAAAATCGAAATCAACTGGGAATTAGTGCCAAAACCAAGAGATGTTGAAACCCTTCTCTTGGCAAATGGTCTACAAAATCAAAACTGCCCAGATGGATCAATTGAGGCGATAGAAAGCAAGACTGGTTGCTCGTGGATTTTCTCAGCAATATGGCTTGGAACTATGATGAGACCATTTAGTCAGTTGACCCAAGATCACTAACTTGTGCGTTATTACTACTTTTTGGGCAGCTAGTAAGTCATGGCCTTGTGGCAAATGGATGTAAAAGAACGCATTCTTACATGCGTGAAGTTGATCGTCAAAATCTACGATGGAGCAACCACCAGGGTTTTAGAAGTCAAATGAAAATCCTAACTATGTGGTGCAAGCTAGGAAAGGCTCTCTATGGTCTAAAATTAAGCACCAAGGCTTGGGTATGGCAAGATTGTAGAATTCCTTGTCAAGAATGGATATGTTATGGCACTAGCCAGACGCCAGTTTTGTTTCGTGAAAGACCGGGAAGGAAGACTAGCTTGTAGTGCTAAGTAATTTCGTTGATGATTTAATAGTCACTGGCGACAACAGTGAAGAGATTCAACTCATCCGAGAGAATTGGGCTAAATCGTTTTAATCGAATGAAAGAGTTAGGAAAGCTCAGGCATTTCCTTGGATTGGGAGAATAGAAGAAGCCAGGAAGGTTTTGTACCTCAGACAACAGGAATTTGCAAGAGATCTAACTTGAAGGAGGCTTTGGAAGATTGGAAATGCAGCCAAATATCTACTCCAATGAATGCTAATAATCAAGCTATGTTCTCAATGAGGAATGATCTTCGAAGATGCTACTATGTATAGACAACTAGTGGAAGCTTAATCTATCTCACTATGACACGGCCGGACATTTCCTTTGCAGTTGGAGTAGTCAGCCGATTGATGCAGAAGCCCTAAGACCTCACTTGGAAGCAGTTCGAAAAATATTGAGATAATGTCAAAACAATCGATTATGGGATCTTTTATAAGAGAGGTGAAATTATCAAGTTGGAAGGATATTGCGATGTTGATTATGCAGGAGATCACGACACTCGGCGCTCGACGACAGGCTATGCATTTAGTCTTGGTTTAGGAGTAATCTCTTGGTGCAGTAAGACACAACCTATAGTGTCACTTTCCACAACAGAAGCTGAGTATCGGGTAGCAGCAACAACAGCTCAGGAAAGTGTTTGGCTGTCACAGCTTATGAACGATCTGCATCAACCCATCGACTATCCAATTTCGTTAAATTGTGCTAATCGTTCGGCTACACAAATGGCTGAGAATCCGGTGTTTCATGCGAGAACAAAACACGTGGAGGTTCACTATCACTTTATCAGAGAGAAGGTTTGTGACATCCTACCGAGTCGAGTCTTAGCATAGAGTCGAGTAGTCGAGTTGAGTCGAGTAGAACCAAACCCGGTTGGGGTAGAATGGGCACAAATAAATATGAAGATTTTCGCCAACAATTGGGAATAATGAAGAAAGAATTAAATTTATCGTTGAGGGAGAGTAATTAAAATATCACCGATTAATTTGTTATCACCAAAATGGGCTGCTATAAATAAGCCAAGACTTGGACCTTTAAGCCGCAAAGTTGGATGGTCCAAGCCCACATTCTAGATACTCCACATTACTCCACTCAAGAAGATTATTTTGTATACTGTCAACATAGTTCTAGAATTCCTCACCATGTAATCTAAACAAATCCATTTTTTGTAGACAAATCTTAGACATTGAGGAGGTGGAAATGCTTATAAATACCACCCCTCCTCTCAATTGTAAAAAACCAAGCAAACACCAAGCAAAAACCAAGTAAGTAATCCTCTCCTTCAGCTTTGTGAATGTTTCCTTCTTATTAATACAAATATATTTGGTGTTTTGTGTTAGTATTATTTTGGCTGCCTTTCCCGTTATTATTCTTGGTGTTATAAATTATTAATTAATCTTGGAGTTTATCACTGCACTTATATCCAACAAGTGGTATCAAAGCATTAATCCCAACAGGTTGATAACCAACAAGTGGTATCAGCATTATTATTCTTGGTGTTATAAATTATTAATCAATCTTGGAGTTTATCACTACACTTATATCCAACAAGTGGTATCAGAGCATTAATCCCAACAGGCTAATATCCAACAGTATGGTGCTGGAAGTTTACTTTGAACGGTATTTATATTGTCAACAGTGGATATAATGCTCTTTATTCTCATAGACATTTGCCTATAATATCTTCAAAGGAGTTACTAAAGATGCTTTGGAGCGTGCAGGTACCAGCTAAGGTTCGAAACTTTGTGTGGAGAGCTTTTATTAATATTATTCCGATTCAGAAGGGGAAATGCACTGGAGTTCTGATATATACCACGCACCTTTTAACCAGTAAAGTTAATTTAATTATGAAAAAAGTAGAGGTTTCTAGTACTTGTCCAGTTTTGTGGGTGTAATGATGAGACAATTTTGCATGGGCTGGTTACTTGTTCCTTTGCAAAAAGATGTTGGTTATTATCTAATGTTGGGTGGCTATGTAACGCCCCAAAATTTTTGAATCTTAAAATGATATTATTTTATCGGGTCATGAATGGTGCTACAGAGAGGGGGATAATAGTTTATGTAGATCCGAAGAAGAGATTGAGTATAATTAACTATGAATGGATAGTGGTTTACTTCTAATTCATAATCTAACTATATGATTTGTATGTTAAGTTAAGACGGTGTCTCCGACACCGAATGTGGCATCCTTCGTCGGGTCTCACGAGACTGGGCGGAGGGTGTTACAGGCTAGGTATAACTAGTAGCTTTCCTGATTGGATGGATTTAATGTGGACATATTGGGATAAGTCACAGAAGGAAGAAGCCTTTATGATTTTATGAGAGTTGTGGTTAAATAGAAATGCAGTAGTTTGGAGAAATAAGTGGGTCACAGAGGAAAGACTGATGCAACAATCTCAATTTTCATTAAGGAGGTGGCAGGAGGCACAAATTTTAAATGGTCCAGGATTATCTCGTGTAATTTTGGAAAATATGAGAAAATGGACACCACCAGAGGAGGGACAGCTCAAATGTAATGTTGATGCCGCTTTCAATCGTGATACAGGTGTAGGTGGAGTGGGTTGGATAGTTTGCAGTAGAGAGGGAGTTTGTAGGGGTGGTTGTATGATGAACTTGCAATAGGTCCACAGTCCTTTAATGGCAGAAGTTATGGGTATAAGGGAAGCTATGAATTGGTTAAAGGATAAGTTTCAAGGATATTTATGGTAGTTGAAACGGATTGTCTCTTGGCAGTACAAGCTTTAAAAAAGATACAGCTAGATAATTCTTATGTAGGTTCTTTGATTTCTGATTATAAATAGTTGATAGATGATTTTCCCACACTGTCAGTCTCTTTTCTTAGAAAAGCAGTGAATCAAACTACTCATTCATTAGCTAGAGCAGCTGTTTTTGTGTCTGGTTTGATGAAGTGGGCTACTAACCCTCCAAATTTTATTTCAGGTGTATTAGTCTTTGATTTTCATAATATTTAAAGCATTCCATGCTTTTTCAAAAAATCTACTCCTACATATTTAAGTTATTCACCGACTTTTATCCAAAAAACTATTTACCGAGTTAGATTAATTAATGAATAATAATATATTTTTAAGTGTTCATTAGCAAAATTGAAGAATACCTTTATTTTAATATTTTAATATTTGACATATTCATGTTTGTAATACCCTTATAATAGGATTGTTATGTTTGAAAAGCATACCATCATACATATCTGTTTATTTTGGCCATAGGAGAGAAATTTTAATTAAATAAAAATTTATAGGAGGAAAATATTAATTAAACAAATCTATATTTAACATCATCATATCACAATCCATATAATTTTCCAAACACTTAGTCAATTTTTCCTAAATAATTTTTTTGAAAATGGCACTAAAATAATCACACATTTCAGAATGAATAAACTACATGTTTTATATAAGCATTCATTATATAAATGAGAGCATTTAAAAGGAGATTACATATAAAATTATAAATAAGTTTGTACCAACTGTTTGCTTAAGATAGCATTATCAAGTTGAATTAATAGTATATCCTCAAACGAATTTCATCTAGGTCGATCAATGTTTGAAACTTTTTTAACTTTATTGTATTGAAATATTTACATATTTAAAAATTTTTAAAACAATAAAAAGAAATTCAAACCACGAAGTTTCAAATGTCAAGGTTTTTAATATTTCGTAAAAAATAATGAGTTTATATATTAAATGCTCTCATTATTTCATTTCAAAATAATGGGTTTTTCAAGTTTTTAATTCATAAAAAAATTAAATTTATATATTTATTTTTTTCAGGTCAAAGTTTTTCGTTTCAAAATTTGTCAAGGTTTTTAATTCGTGAAAAGTTAAAAATAATTTGTATATTTATTTTATTTATGTCGAAGTTTTTCTGTCTCAAAATAATGGCTTTATTAAGGTTTTTATTTTGTAAAAATTAAAAATAAATTTGTATATTTACTTTATTCAGGTCAAGGGTTTTTTTTATTTTTTTTTATTTTAAAAATTTTCAAAAGCTTAATTATGTATAGATATATTTTTAAAAAATAAACTTTTCTATATTTTTTTGCTTATCATTATCCCTCTTAATTAAAATATTTAAAATTACAATAAATATTAAAGTTAAATATTAAAAAATTTTAATTAGTCATGACTAAGGTTACTTCAGAATATTTCAAATTTCACCAAAGACACTATTGAAAATCCCATTATCCTCTTATTCTCACATTTACATATAGTAGGTATAGAAAGTCTCGTAATATGTGTCTTTACAATTTTTAAAATGGTAAAGATCAATTGTTCAACTCGCCCACAATTTCGGTTAATATAAAATAAAATACAAAGCATTATGGGTCCCCAAAGCTGTACAAGTGTATGATACCGTAGAAAGAGGTATAAGACACATACGTATAAAAAATGAAAAGCGCAAATATGTAAAAGCAAACCCATTTTGATTCTCTGTTAACGAAAATTATGAAGCTACGCTACTTGATTTTCTCAGAAAGACTGTGGGAGAAGGAAGAGTTCAAACCTACACTAACTAATTGAGATCATCGAATACTTGGGTATTCAAAACAATTGAGGGAGGTGGAATAAGGTGCAACCATAGAAAGAGATTGAACATAGGACGGGAGTCAATTACCGAGCAACGATGTCTAGGCAATTGATTAGGTAAGCTAGATAATTATTTTCTTTTTTGAGGCTGGGCTTGTTAAAGTCAATCGAAAAAGATTAGTTATTGAAATTAAGTTTTTATATTGAGTTGTTTTTAGTTTTGTATATATAATAATTATATATATCTATTTTTAATTTCACTTCTTTAATTGATTGAATTACTTAGAAATGTATTAGTTAGATGTAGAAAATTATAAATTATAAAATTATAAAATTATAATTTAGATAATCCAATTTTAGTCGTAATTGTTGCTGATGAAAAACTGACGTTTTCCATTTTATAAATGGTGGCAAATTTTGATTATAAATTGGATGGTTTTTAACAAATAGGATATTAAATGCCCTTAAGGTCATTTATACAGATTCGGCTACTAGGACTGGCTTCCTAGCTAGCCCGACCAGAGGTGTTTAGACAAGCTTCAGCTTTGCCTGGTCTAACTTCAAGGCTGTAAAGATTTCATAGTTAGCAAGTTAACCACATTGTCATCGTCTACTAGGATCTTTTTTTACCAATAAATTTTCTATAACTCCTTTTATTATCAGGGCATCATTGTGCGGGGTATGTATATGCTCGCCATCTGCCTCAGAAAATAAGATATGTGGTCTCACGTTTGGTTTTTGTTGGGGTAGGATAGAATAAACTTCTCTAGCCATCCTCTTTCTTGCTGAGTTACTATCACCCCCTAATGGACCACCAAAAATTGTGTGAAACATGCCTAAGGTATTGCACTGCCTCGTCTATTTTTCTTTCCTCTCGATTTCTTTCTGAACATGCCCAACAAACTCTTTTAGTTCACCTCTTTGTATAAGGCGTTCAATCTCCTTTTTCAATTGCAAACAGGATTCAGTTTCATGGCCGACATCTCTATGAAACTCACAATACTTGTTCTTGTCTCGATAGCCCCAGGTATCTTCTTTCATCTTTCTGAGATAGTTGAGCTGAACGTTGTTTCCATGATCTTACCCAAGATAGTATCTTCGAGTGTGACCTGTTTAATAGGGTGAACTCTCAGTCTTGTTATGATCTATTATCTCTTAAGTAGGGTGCTCTAACAGCATGGCTAGCTCATGGGTGTTGGAGAGGCGATCTTCTTCTGGGCGAACCTCTCCACATTAGAGAGGTGTGTCTTATGTATCTGGGCTTTTCTTCCTTTGGCAATCATCTCTGGTGTTGAGCCTCATAGGCCTCGTTTAGCTTTGTGTATTAATGGGCTCGAGCCATGTGTTCGACAAAGGTTAGAGGAGGGTTTATACTCAGACTCTCGAATAATTTGTTATATTTGTAATTTTTTGCCATGGCACTAATTATCACTTCATCATTGAGGTTCTCTACCTACATTGTCGTTCTTTAAAATCTAAAGACATACTATCTTAATGTTTTGCCATCCTCCCTTTTTAGGTTTATCAGGTCATATGAGATTTTCCTCGATGGTATACTCGTTATGAACTAGGCTCGGAATGTTACAGCCAATTGGGAGAATGATTGGATGAATCCCGTTTTGAGGGTCTGATACCATTCCTGGGCTTGCCCCTTGAGTGTAATTGGGAAGACCTTACACATAAGATCTTTCGAGTTAGTTTGAAGGTACATCATGGTTCAGAAAGTCGCTAGATGACTTCGGGATTGGTAGATTCATCATAGAGTTGGAAGGTCGAAATTTTGAATTTTTGGGGGGAAAGCCACACCCAAGATATTGGCCGATAAGGGGGAGTCCTCCCTGACACCATAGTCTGCCACCTCTCCTGTTTCCCTGCACTCTCTGACCAGTTCGTTGACAACATTTCGGAGATTGGCATTATCCATAACTAGTTGTGTGTGGCTCAGCTCCTGACTATAAGGAGCAACCCAACTAAGATTCGCCTTTGACTCCGCCTCATGGAGTTGTTCAGATATTGAGTGGCTTTGTCACTTAGATGATGGTGGAGACGCACCATGCTCTGTGGCACTAGTTCGTTGGTCCACCTAGGGGCATTAGTTCACCACTTGGATGGGGGTCTCGAGAAGGCACTTTAGCATAGTGGTGAACTGCGAGTATGCTTGAGCTAAGGCTACCGCCACTTGATGGACGGTTGTCTATGGAGGAGGTATCACGGCCTGTTCAGCCACTTCGCTATGGTTATTGTCCAAACCCTCCATGTTATGGTGTTCGACCAATTCATAGGCTGTAGTATTCAAGATGAAAAAGGTTGAGATTATCGGGAATTATAGGTGTGTTCCAGACTCACCGCACCAATGGTTAACTTCTCAGAAATTGAGAATTGAGAGAATTCAAAATTAGCCCTATTTAGGGGTTAATTTAGGATATATATACTAGGATAAGGATAATTGTACTTAGATAGGGATAGAGAATCCTAAATTATCTATTAGTTAGAATTTATTTAGGAGTCTAATATCGTATAATATATATTTTATGTATTATTCTTTTATATATTTTATTATTTTATATTATTAATATAGATAATTAAGCATTTCAAAATTTTATAATTGTACTTAGATAGGAATGAGAATCCTCAAAATATCCTATTAGTTTAGAATTTATTTAGGAGTCTAAATAATCGTATAATATATATTTTTATGGTATTATTTCTTATATATTTATTATTTTATATTATTAATATAGA
>NW_023590593.1:1234024-1295559 GCF_014843425.1 Jatropha curcas
TATATATATATAATATATATATATATTATATATATCACAATAAAAGCAATTCAATAACAATATAAAAATGTAATTATTAATGTAAAAATTTGAAAAAACCACAAGAAGCTAAAAAGATCCAAAATCAAATCTACGAGGTTGGTCATCTGCACGATCCAATGTCGAATCACCGGGAGGAGTACCTGTTGGATGTGTTGTAGTGTCAGCAGGAGTGACCAAGGTATCGTGTGCAGTATTAGGATCAGGAGATGGTAGTGACTGCTTGAGATGTCGAAACATTTCGATCTGTAGCAGGCGCAGGATCAGAGGAAGAAGTACCAGTACCACGCTCACCGAACAGCCGCATGACATGCGCTCTAAGCCCTGGAAGCTGTCTCTCCTGCTCATCAACACGAGCCCGTAATGCAGTAAACTTCTCTGCACTGTGCTCGGGCTGTGGTCCTAGGCTGGCTGCAGAAGCGTTAGATGCTGAGCCGCAATAAAACTGTGATGCCTGAGACCCAATGCCATATACTTTCCTCTTCTTCTTGCCCCCTACAGCCTCCAAATAAAGTGCTAGCTCATCAATTCTTGACTCAGCTTCAGATTCAGCATGAGAAGAAACAAGACGCTCGCGAGCTGTAGTATAGTTCTCATGAAAATAATAAATTAATTAATCAATGCAGTTGCAAGCTTTATTATATTGAACTTTGTACACGTAAGCAACGACTAGAAGGTAAATGTAAATATTCTTATTCTTCATTGTTTACTTACAATTGACGCCGCACTGCAACGTCTGTCGACCAAACATATTTCCATCATGGTCGTTCGTGTGAGTGGTATGTAAACACCTCCAATCGGTGTGGGCTCAACGACCATCAAGTTTTTTTAGCTTGTAAAATGATTTTTATGCATGATATATTAATATAGTGGTTCATTTCATTAAATATCAATTTCATATCCGTGTACTTGAACTTAATATAATCGAGATGTCTCTATAAGCAGATATTGATCCGCTTTGTGTGTCAAGAAGGTCTTGATCCATCACCCGCATCTCACACTGCGCCTGTTTTGTGGCAAATATCTCCCGCTTTCTCTTGACATGCAGGATCCCCCAAGCCTTTTTGCCAAGTCTTCCATATCTCTTGAAGCACGCACTGCTGCTTCTTACTGGCTTTTTCGCATCCTATAGGTGAAGTCAGCATATCGGTCACGGGCATAATTTCTCTAGGCACTTTTAGCAGTAGCTCGTATTGCCTATTTCCATACAAAATGCTTCTGGCAAAAAATGAAAATATAAAATTTCAATAAGAAGAGGTATCTTTGATTAATTGTAACATTGATGATGATATAAACTTAACTAAATCGTAAACTTAAAACAATGAACTCACTAAGTTCATTTATCAATACTAAGGTTATATATATATATATATAAACCTTACTATAATATCAGTAAAGTGGTACGCATTCTATATATTCAGGTTTTCAAAAAAAAAAAAAATTCGGCAAACACTTTGAACACAATCAAATCTCAAATCAAAACACACTTCAATAAACACTTCTATATCATACCAACATTCTCCAAAGGCAAAATGGCCACTACTAGACCTCCAACACAAATGCATCATTCATTTCATAACAAAAAAAAAAAAAGAATAATAACAACAACAATAACAAATAAGATGAATTATTTCATAATTACAAAAAAACGAATATGTTTATTTATCATTTATTTTAATTTCACAATTATGTTTATTTGTCATTTATTTTAGTTACATAATTATGTTTATTTACTTACACATATTAATTGATTTAGTTCTTTTTTAACATTAATTAATAAGATGTAATTTTTTGTTTTTACTTTACTTTTACTAACGTTACAAAAGGATGTTCTTCAACTTTAATTTTACTAAGAATTTGACAAGTGTTTAGCAATAAATAACAAATAGTGTGAGAATTTTTTATTATGTTTCTTTCATTATTTAGATATATTTAAATTTTACAAAAAGTGTTATGACACTCTTTATTTTTATTTCAATCAATTCAACACTTTACATTTTAAAATTGCATTAATTGAATACTTTACTTATAAAATTGCATCTAGGAATAAAATTGCATTGATTAAACATTGATTAAATTACATATATAATTTTGCCTAAAATATAAAAAATTCCAAAATTATCATTACAGTATCACATTTTCTTTTTTTCCTTTTGTCATTTATTTTAATAACCCACACAATGCAAAATAACAACTAAATCACAACTAAAACAACTAAATAACAAAACTAAACAACTACGAAATAACTTTATTTTTTGTCATGCAACTATAAAGAACAACAAAAAAAAAAAAAAAAAAAAAAAAATAGAAGTTCCCAAAAAAAAAATGAAAACGAAAAAAAAAAAAGAAACGTTCCTAAACTGACGACTGCGAACGACGAGAAGACAACACTCTCTGGCGACCAGCGTTGCAATGGAGCAGAGAAGGAGGCGGCAAACGGCTGGGAACGGCGCTGCGAACAGAGGAGGAGAAGAAAGGAGGAGAAGAAAGAAGAAGAAGAAGAAAGAAGAAGGAGGGCGCTCGAGTATTAAAGACCTAAATTTTGCAACCGATTGCGACCGATTATATAAAAAATCTATCACAATTTTAAATTCTGCGATGTAGTTTTAATTTAGAGCAAAATTGTGACCGATTTGCGACCGCCAGTGTCGGTCGCCAATAATTAGTTGCAAATCGGTCACTTATCCTTCGCAAAAATTTAGTGCTGAAATTGCAGCGAGCAATTTTGCGACGGATAACTATATGGTCGCAAATCTGTCGCAAAATCAGTCGCAAATGCATCTTAAACATGTCGCAAAATGGAAAACAAACTGGCGGAAATTATTAGAGCTACAATTAGCGACGGATTGCGTATCGGTCGCAAATCCATCGCAAATTCTATCGCAGTTTGGTCGCAAATCGGTCGGAAGATATTCACTATCACAATCATTGCAGTTGGTCGCAAAATTGCAACCAACACAAATCGGTCACAAAAACGCGTTTTTTTTTTTTTTTTTTCGGTCGGAAGATATTCACTATCACAATCATTGCAGTTGGTCGCAAAATTGCAACCAACACAAATCGGTCACAAAAACGCGTTTTTTTTTTTTTGTAGTGATATGAAATTTTGTTTAATATTGTAAAAATCAAAATAATACAAGACAAAAATTATATCAATATTTAATATTAAAAAAATGAGTATAAATAATAAGTAAAAGTAAGTAATGACATAAAAAATTGAACGAGTTGAAATAACGAGTATAGTCAATGTGCAACGCATGTCATTCAAAGACTAGGCTACATAAAAATATAAAACATTAAAAAAAATACAGGGACAAATTAATTAATTTTGAAAAATAGTTAAACTAGTCTCTTATATAAAAATTAAGAGGTCTCAAATTCGAATCTTCTTGATTACAATAGCTTTTATCAATTTTGGGAGCGAAGGATAGAATGCTCATGTTGAAATGTTGTTTCAGCACATTAGGCGCAAAGAAAATAAAACAATAAAAAAAATAAAATAAAACAGTATTACGAATTACTGGTAATACTACACGGCCAAATTAACATTTAACTCCTATTTAAGAATTCGTAACTTTTACAAGAAAATAAAACTCAAAGTACGAAAAAAAGAAAGAAAGAAAGAAAAAACAAGAAAAAGCAGCAATAGCAAAGCTATGATCGTAGTAATTAACAAGGATTGATTTGTTTTACAGATAATTCGATTTTGAATTTAACAATAATTCAGTAATTAATTTACTCGACCGTTTAAAATTGCTTGTTTATTTTAATTTTTTTTAAAAGAAAAAACCATTTTATATAATAACAAATTTTAACTAATATTAGCTATTTTAGGCAAGAGTAATTTCAATTATATATTAACTATTTTTGAATAAAGAGAGAATAAGTTTTATTTATTTTTAAAAATTTAAGTTTATCATTGCTTTTGTATTTATTTATTTTTTTTTTTTTGAACGAACACAATAATTCAAGCAAATCATGTGCGATAAGGTTATAAAAAAGCTACCAAACTAAAATCTGAACACATTCATCCCATATTACTCGATACCAAACTACATTCATGTATTCCAAAGCATAAATCTTACTCGATACCCAATAGTTCCACTAAAAGACTTGAGCAGAAACAAGGTACAAAAACTTGCATGCCAGATCAAGCGAAGACTGCAGAAATTAATTAGATTTCTCCTCCATACCCTCCAGAAACTAAGTAATCCCTTCTTGAATTTGCAAGCTGCTGCGATTTTTGATGTTCCAACTTAGGACGATCATGGGGACGGTGACCAAGCCCACCACAATAAGCACAGCCCTTAACTCCACTTGCATTAGTAATAGTCTCTCCATCCGCGTTTAGATCTTGTAACTCAGCAAGGACAGGTGGGATCCTCTGTTTTGCTTCTTGCAATAGGTGCTTCAAATCGAGAAGTGTTGTTTCACACTGGTTTTTGTTTATAAAGGTAGTTACAGTTCCTGTCTTATCACACCTTCCAGTTCGTCCAATTCTATGAATGTAATTTTCAATTTCTGCAGGCATATCATAGTTTATAACATGTTGGATATTAGGGAAGTCCAAACCCTTTGAAGCAACATCAGTTGCAACCAAGATATCTTTCTTGCCTGCTTTGAAGGAGACAATTGCATATTCTCTCTCTTCTTGGTCTTTGCATTCGCCGCAGCGTCGACTCCCTTCAGGAGAAGATATTCATGAATGTCATCCACATAAACCTTGTTCTCACAAAATATCAGAACAGGAGGTGGGGTCTTCTTTAGGCACTCAAGAAGGTAAACGAACTTTGCTTCCTATTTTACATACTCAACCTCTTGGATCACATCAAGGTTTGCAGCACCGACCCCTCCATCATTAACAGTAACGGGTTTTACCAATGCGGTTCTGGCAAAGTTCCGAATTTTGGTGGGCATGGTGGCAGAGAAAAGAAGAGTCTGCCTTTGAGCTTTAAAGTGATTAAAGACTTCCCTTATGTCATCCTCAAATTCCAAATCCACTAACCTGTCAGCCTCATCCAATGTCAAATACCGACTTATCAAGATTCATTTTCTTCTTTGCTAGTACGTCCCTCAATCTGAACCCTTTTTTCTGAACCTCCAACTGCGACCTCGTATCCACTCCACCAATACAAAGCAATGGCCTCAACTCTGGATATCCAGCCTCCCTCATAGAATCAAAAACTGTTCCACTACTTCATAAGTCTGTCTAGCTAGTTCTCTAGAAGGACATATAATCGATCCAAAGGGTCCTTCTTCCGTCGCAATAGGCATCATAATTTCCTCCTGTAAAGCCTCATAATCATTGGCAGCACAAAAACAAGTGTCTTCCCAGACCCTGTAAGAGATATTCCAATCCTGCCCCTTCCAGTTAAGATAACCGGAAGTCCTTGAACCTAAACGGGAGTAGGCTGCACATCCTTTAGCTTTCAACTTCTTCAAAATCGGCTCAGGAAATCTAATTTCCCTGAAGTTTTTTATTTGAGGAGGAATATCTTCCCCATCAACTATAATATGCCATTGTTTTCGAATTTCATCGCACTGCTTTCTGGACATTCTTCTAATTGAAGCGGCGGTTTCCACCCAGTAAACAAAGGCTTAGTATACGTAATTCCATTAGCCAATTCACGAACAGACATTAGGGTTTTCCTATCTGATAAATGCTCTATCATTTCCTTCTCTTGCTGAACTATCTGCGCCGTTTGACTTATTGCCGGTTGATCCCATTTAAGCTGAGAAGCCTTAACGAGCAGACTCGGTTTACTTCAGCTAGCTTTGATTTTTCAATATCCTCCTCCAAAGCAGACGATCTTCCTTTTCTTTGGAGGAACTTTGTGCTTCAATTGCGCGGCGTTTGGAAACAGGAATATATTCCATATCTTCCCCCTGGTTTCTTTTACTACCAAAACGAACAAGCGGCGACATAATAATGAATATTGCAGATTAGATCAGTGACGAAAACCCTAATTCAATTTTAAATTGAACTAGCGAGTAGGCAAGAGCGAGCGATAAAACCATAGACACGAAATAGCGTTTGAAGAGGCGATTGGCAATGTAAACAGCTCTGCAGTGATTGGTGGAGCATTTATAACAGAGAATCGGTGATTATTGCATTAGGACTAGGATCAGGAAATCCATTCCCGATTATTATTTGACTAGTTTTATTGTTCAACTAAATAACCCTTAGCTCCCAAGTAAACCATCATTGCTTTTGTATTAACACACTTTCAATTTGATATTAAATATTTTATAACGGAAAATACTCGAAAATAGACTCTCACTTATGGTTATTAAAATACCTTTGGAATTTTCTTTTTTTATAAACCATGGTATCTCGACTTTGCAGTGCCAACTCAACCGCAACTTATAGGTACCTCAATTTAATATTTTAATAAAACAAATTTCAGCTTAACTTACCTGGATGCTGACTCTAGCTATGGTTACTATCAAAAAACAAATAAGAAAAAAAAACTTAACTTAACCTGGATGCTGACTCTAGCTATGGTTACTATCAAAAAACAAATAAGAAAAAAAAAAAAAAAAAATATATATATATATTATATATATATATATATATATTATACTTTACATCGACTGGTGTACGTATTGATATAATTAATTATTTTTTCCTATATATACTTTACATCGACTGTGTACGTATTGATATAATTAATTATTTTTTCCTTATATTTTAAAACTACACTATTTTATCTTTGTAATTGGATCTATTAACGACTTAAATTTTAAATAATAGACAGAACGATAACTTCGTTTAGTAGAGATAAACCACAAGGATTAAATAATGTAACTTTTAAAATTTAATGACAAATTAATTAATTATGCCAAAAAGTAGGGATAAAATCGTATTTTTCTCTTATTTCATTTCAATTATGAAATCACTAGATAATTTCAGACGACATACAAATATAAAAACCTAGCCATTCGCTTGCAAGGTTTCATTCATTTATCTATGATGCTGGACTTCAAGATTAATTAAAAAAAAAAAATGATACTTCTGCATACGGCATAAAACAGAAAACTTGTTGAGAATCAAATGTTATTTCTGCAAAGCAAATACATGTTGCTGCTGATTATCATCAGCTAATGCACTACATGTTGAAGATTATATAGTAAAATTATAAACATGGAATCACATAATTATCATCATCCTCCTTAAAGTACTACTACTTCACTTGTTCAAACCTACCTTTAGCACAAAAGTATCAAATTCAGAGCGTGAATTTGACTGATAGGTGACAAAATACTTAACAACTGGCCTTGTGTATTTCATATACCATTAGCTGCAAAATGTAAAGAACAACAAAAATCAGATGGCAATAAAAGTAGCAGTCTATTCAATTGTGAATAGGACTCTCTATTTTCCTCAACTTTCTTTCCGACTTCCAAGCATCAATTTGCTCTGTGGCATTACAATGTGCTGATTTAGGATCTGTCCAGTACAGGCAAGGTGCAACTGTATCACAAGCATAGCAGTAACACTGCAATCCATTAAAGGACAAACTATAAATCGTCTTACAATCTGTTAAGCAAGTTCAAGCTATCCTATCAAAAGGGAAACGCATTAAAGACCCAAATTTTATTCAATCTTATTAAAATGGAGATTCAAGTTATACCAGATGGCAATAGTTCTCATGTGGGGTTTTCTCAAATGGGTATTTGAGACAAAGATGCCTTGGATGTGGGTAATCTCTGCAAGCAACCTGTAGATACAAATTTAAACCCAAAAAAAAAAAAAAAACTTACATCGTTAAAAAGGGAAAACCCAATTCAGATCATGGAAAAAAGAATGTTAAAATAAAAAAAAAAAAAAAACTTACATCGTTAAAAAGGGAAAACCCAATTCAGATCATGGAAAAAAGAATGTTAAAATAAAGAAAAAACCTGGCCTCTTTCTGCAACAATAGAGAGTTCATCATCGGTGGAAAGAGAGAGGTTGGAGATAGAGTGAAGTGGCTCGCCTGGATCAAAATCAAGAATAAAGCAATCATAAATCTCGTCAAATGGCTTCATATCTACCTTCCTTTTTAGACAGAAAATGGGCCGAAGTGGTGATTCTTGTATCTCTATCTCGTTTTCCTTTTCCATCTCTTTCATATCGAATCACTCTCTATCTATCAAAATTTTGCTTTCTCTGCTCGTCTTGTCTATTTATCTTCATGATGAAGAAAATCAATTTTCGAACCGTGGGGTTCGTGTATATGACCGTTAGGCTCTTCCTAGTGTGAAATACTGCCATGTATAAAATTCAAAAGTAATGATCTGAAATTGGGCCAATAAAATGGAAGAGCGTCTTCAACCTCTAGACTAAAGCCCAGTTAAATCATGGGTGGAACTAGCCGAAATCGACTCATTTATTTATTATTATTTTCTAAATTATCTTTCTTGTTGAGCCCATTTCAACTAGCCCAAACATCTTCTCATTTATCTATTATTTTATTAACATCATCATCATTTTTTTTTTTAAATATTATACTCTAGGAAAAAAAAATCTAGACTGAATAATATATAAACTAGATTTTAGAATTTAGGATTTTAGGATTGAGGGGTTTATATTTTAGGGTTTTGGGTTTAGAGTTTAAGTTTTTGGGAATTTAGGATTTTAGAGTTTCACAAAGAACATATGGTTTGAGTTTTAAGATTTTAGAGTCTAAAATTTAGGGTTTAGGGTTAAAGGTTTAACATAATTTTATGAAATAAGGTTAAATTTATCCCTTTATTTATCCCTTTCTCAAAAAAAAAAAAAAAAAAAGGTTAAATGTATCCTTTCAACTAATAAGTAAATACAATTTGATCAAAAATCAATTTTTTTGTATGATTTACCTTCGTCAGCTTCTACCAAAGGAATCAAAAGCTCATGTTTTTTTTTTTAAAAAAAGAAAACCATTTTTTCCCAAAATAAAAAATTATTTTAAATCAAATAAAATTGTACATAATGAAATATTTTATTTAAATCAAATTAATATTTTTATTTAAATCAAATTAATATAATTGAGAAGTAATAAATATTTTAAACTAAATATTCAATATAATTAAATATTTTTATGATCTTATAATTTTTTTGATGAAATATTTTGTTTAATTATACTGTTATTTTTTTATAATTATTGTGTTGTTTTAAATATTTTTCTTTTCTAAGTTTCAACTTTTTAAATAATTTTTATTAATTGAAAATATCAGAAATTATTTTTCTTTAAAAAAATAGTCTCATCGAACCCTGAATTTTTATTTTCGAAACTTTAGAATTTTTATTAAATCAAAAACCCAAATTTTTGATAGTATGGGTTGTTAAGACCGAGAAAGTTTAACTTGAGCCTGAATTTGAATTGGCAAGGCCAAATAGCAGACTGTCTGGAAATTTCGTTTGATGGAAAATAATGGAATGCTACTATTATAAACTAATTATCCTGAATTAACTTAGTGTTATTATTATTGTTGTATTATTAGAAAGTAAGTTGAAGAAATGTTTTATGACCCAACTAAAATAATTAAATAAATCGAATTGGACCCGGAATCAATTTGAATTGTCGAAAACCCCACGAATAATCCAAAAATCGAGTGAAAAAACTCGAAAACCAAACAAAAATCAGACCAAACCGGTTCAAATCGAACCGGAATGGTCTAGAAGCCACTTTCTTTCCTTTTCTCTTTTCTTTTCCTTTCCCTCCCCCCCCCCTTCCTCCCTTCTTCTTTCTCCTCTTCTTCTTTTCTCCTCCATGGCGTGACAGGCTCCTCTCCCCTTGCCGGCTACGCTTCACCGGCCACCACTCGACGGAATACTCGATCGGAATAGAGTGGCGATCGGTTCGTCTGTCGCCGGTGGTCACGATTCTAGCCTCCCTTCACGTCGATCGGGCCTGTAGCGGCGCGGATGGAGCTGTCTTCCTCGCGACAGTCGCTCTTCTCCATCTACGGCGATCTACGCGGTTTCTGGCGATCCCAGTGGAGGAGACAGGCGCCAATCAACTATCCACGACGCTGTGAGTAATTTCCCTCTATCATTTTGCGATTTCAGCGAAGTTTGAGAAGTGGTCGTGTGCGGAGGAGGTGCAGCGGCTGTCGGACCCGATCCAGCCAATTAGAGGACCGATTCCATGAAATTAACAGTAGAAATGGAATCCTCGGTGAATTTTGAGTCGAGTAGTGTGATCGTCGTGAATTTCTAGGCGGTTTGACGTTTCCGGCCACCGTGCACGGCGGTCACCGTGCACGGCGGTCGGCGGCGGCGGTCAGGTGACCGGCCGGCGGCGCTCCGGCGAGGCCCCGAGAGACAGAATCCTCTTCTCTTCCCGCTAATCATGGAATCGTCGCCCGATTCCCAATGGGTACGTTCTAAGACTTAATTCTCAATTTTTATATATAAAGCATTAATTGATTAATGAATTTAATTGAGTTATTAACTAGACTAAATTGAATAACAAGACATTAACTTATTGGATTAACTTAAAAATATATGAACATTTATGGTCTTTTGTAAATAAATTAGATTGATTAGTGTGCGTATTTGGATAGCGAACATAATTTGTTAACTGGTTTAGGACTTTAGAATAATGTAATTGTAAATTAGTTTAGAACATTGTCAAATAAATTACATGATTAATATTATGATTAGGTGATTTGAGGAGAAAGAATAAATTAGAATTAGTTAATTAGTCAATTAGATAACCATTAGATTAAAACTAGCCGATTGTGCATAAGAGAAATAAGGCGAATTTTAGTTGGTTAACGACTAGAATCGAAATTCGATAAATTAAGATTTGGGAGGCCTAGCCATTTTCGATATTGATATAAAAAAATTGAATTTTTATAGGTAGTAGTTATAATTAGTTATGGTTAAAATATGTTTTAGCTGTTTAACAAATTAGTTACCGTAAAGCTAATAATTTAATTAATTAATGACTTAATAAATGATCTCATATGGATATTATTAGAATTAGTTTGTAAAGATATTGTATATGTGAGCAGGTAGATAGTCCGATTTTAGGGGAGGTGCTACCGAAAATTTGACAGAAACTAGACTAAATTTTAATTAATAACATAATTACATGTTTACTTAGAGTAGTTCTAGTATTTTCGGTTACATAATAAATCTGGTTGCTCTATTATTTATTATCTTTATTATAGATTTTCATTATTTAGTATTTACTTATTTATTCATCCTTATTTGTTATTATTGTTATTTTATTTATCATTATTGTTTATTTGCAATTACTAATTTACTTTATTTATTTATTTTACATGATTTTTTGGGATGTTTAAGTGCGATTGCATTACAGTGTCTAAATCGATCAATATGTTTTGCATTTTGACTTGCGGAATGTGATTAATTGTGATGTGATATTGCCGCTGCTTTGATTGTGTGGAATTGGGATGAAGTGTCGTCCACCATGGTTTGTGAAGACGGTCGAAAAAGCATAGGGTCCGGATTATGATTGAATTATGAAACTGGACCCGTCAGGCCAGGGTAAATGTTCGAGATCGGCGCCCCCGTGTGCACCTTCTGTTTTACTCGTTACTAGTTAACCACAGGTTGGCTTCTTTATTTGGGGCGGCACCTCGATAATCTAGATTTGATCGCAGGCGCAAGGCTAAGAGTGGCCTCCTGTTGTGGAGCGCCTGATGAAATCTAGAGTTTGATGGAGATTTGACCGGCGTTGCCTCCTGTTGGTATGGAAAAAGAAAAGAGAGGATAGAAAAACAATGAGGAGGCTGCGTAAGTGAGGCATTAGGAGCCGGGGTCGTCCAGTATGGGGGATCGGCTCCCTGGTGCACATGTGAGAGATGAGCCATTGTTGGGGGACAGGCTCATCGGGGGTCGGTGACTCCACTGGACTAATTTCCAACGTGATGTGATTATTTTGAAGTGAATTGTTTTGCTTGAGTGCTGGTGACATGCCATTTTGATGTTGACTGGCTGCGTGAGCATATACTAGTTCGGTGACTTAAGATGATATATATCATATAGAATATATATATATTATATTATATATATCTGTGTGAAGGTGTGTGTTGTGCAAATAGTTAAGTTTACTCATTTAGAAAGCTCACTTATCTTGTTTAATTTTCAGGAAGAAAGTTTCTCTTTAGTTCGACTAAGCTCATGTATCTTTCGTTGCCAGAGTTAGAAGAAAATTTTCCTAGACCGTAAATATTTTTGCTAGGTATCTAGCATGTATAAAAAATCTATGTATGGTCTATTAGTTAGTGACTCCGCAGTTGTAGAAATGTATACAATTAGCGTGTATTGATAACAATATAATTATATGGCTGAATGTTTCAATATTATATTGAAGCTGGTAAAGTTTTAGTTGTTTCAGGGCTTACTACGGGCCTCGGGGCCTTTAAGCTTACCTGCGGCCCTAGTTGCCGGTCCGGGCCCACGGAAACGAGTTCGTGGACCAAAGTGGTATCAGAGCTTAGGGTTAGGGCTTTAAGTCCCTTAGAGGCACCACTTAAGACTATGACGCGCGAGTAAATAAAGGCTAAATAAATTCTTTTTTAACCCTAGGCTTCGAAGGAATTAATCATTAAAGCATTCAGGCGCTACAGATCCAATTATCTAATATGGTAAATTGATTGGATTCTTTCGATAGCACGTACTATCCCACTTGCTATTATATACAGTTTCTACGCAATGCTGGGGGAGTCCCTACTCGAAACCTACCTATAGTGACAATTACATGGATTGTTTGTATCATTCGTAGAGTTAGAATAAGGCCGCACAAAAACAAGTATTTATATGTGTGTGTCTTAGTAAGAAATCTACTCCATCTCTACTATCGCAGTAACACATCAGAATTAGAAAGACATAGCTATTGGAGTGAATCAGTAAATTAGAAGAAGAACTCACTCCTGGATAGGTGTAAACAGATAATTGAGATAGACCCCATCTACATCATTAATCGTGAGTATACATGAGGGTCAGATAAGGAAGCAACCACATCTACATGCTACATCAACAACCGCGTTATAGTACTAATAAGGGATAGTGAAAGATGCCCGCAGAGACACTGATGGTAGTGGATTGGCCTGATCACCCAGTACACTACTTTTCAATGTGAACTCGATATCCCTGTCAGTGAGTCAAGATAGTGTTAGAGAATAAATCGCGCCGAGTATACTTCATTTAGTGCCAATCACTGGCTAAGATTCCTAGAGAACTCAAAATATATAGACATCTGACACCGCGCTCAATTACACAAGCAAATAACTTAGATCTGTCTAGTTTATCTATACAGAACTTACTTAATCATCCTTTTAGAGCTTATTCAAAAATATAGATACCTGTGTTTATTTATTGATCTAATGCACTGTTTATTTTCACTCGACAATCTCTCTAATCTCTAAAACCCGCATTTCTGTTCCTCCAGCTTATTATTTTAAATTCACCATCCATGATATTAATGATATATTGAATATCGAAACCATATATGTAATATTATCGTAGCACACCTCTCTCCTCTCTTTGAAAGCTGTCCGCGATTTATCCTCACGGAGCCCCACTTGGATTAAGATCATGACACACATGACATAATCTTGCCGAGGCATACCTAGGTAATTTTCTCACGTGAAGATTTGGGAAACAAATCAAGACACGTAGACAAGTCGGTTGATAGATATTAACTCCATAGACAGTAGTAGTCAAGTTGAGAACCACTCGCCACGCTTGGAAAGGGTCTGGGTAGCATCAATATCGTGTGCTTTTGGTATAGCGTTCAGAACGGTGATCTGACAACTTAATGGAGTATGTGATTGTTTAAAGGTGCCTACCATACACTAAGTGAGAAAGACGAAAGCGACAGGTAGCGCAGAACATTGGTGTTTAAAGGTGCGTAAGACATAATAATAGGTAAATACACAGAGTGATTATACATTAGGAGGCTAAGTGGTAGGATAACATCTTGAGGACTTATAATATCACTTGACATGAGACCTTGAAATACTAGTAAGAGTTGATATTAAGACTAAAGATAGATAAATAGGTAAGTGAGATAATATCGCAAATTGTACAGAGTGGAAGGGTAGTGATAAGACTACTATGCGAACTCCTCTAGTCTCCAATATTGCCACGTCAGCCGGAATGAACCTCTCCTCGTTTAACTAAGTATTCTATATATGAAAATGTAGTACGAAACCGTGTGGATCTGTGTAAATTCCAGATCCTCGGCCCCATGCACAGGGAAGTGTGAGAGCGTTCTAGTACAAAACTAAACTTGCGTATCTCAAGTGGAGGACGATCCTCCTATGAGAATCAACTATACAGTAATCTCTTCGAGGATGGAGTGAAGAATCACTCACAAGTGATATCCGAGAATCGGAAGATTGGCAAGATATCGAAGATATGCTAAAATATAGAAACGGTTATACTGTGTTGAATCCGGTATAAGAATAACAGCGTGAATATTTAATGATAGAAAGTATACAGACACTATATAAAGCTCGCATATAATGAGCTCCGAATGAGGCCAACAATATAAGTAAAGAAGAGCGCTTATACAGACTGCGATTAAGTAAGTAGAATTGAGAACGGAAACAGGTGCGAACCTAACGTATATGAAGAATATATTATGAAGAGAAATTGTTCGTGAAGTGAAGTTATTACGGCGTAGACATAAAGAAGTAATAGAAGGAACACATTGAAGAGATGAATATATAGAAGAATTGGTTAAGTGGAAAAGGAGTGAATTATACAAGATGATATAGCTGAAGAAGAAGTGAATAGTCTTTTAATATGTCTGTCTGAAAATTTTCTAAGCGGCGAATCGAACCTTCCTCTCCATAGTAAAAGAATATTCAGTAAGGACAATCGAATTTGCATTAGATTGCAGTGCATAACCTACCTCAACATCCAGTTTATATTTCATCGAAGCGTGTCCTGATGATATTTACTTTTAGATCATGCGATATTTGTCAGATTTCATAATTTCTCTCAGTTCGACAACGTGACCCAGCATACCAGCAATAGTTCATAACGCTTTTTGATTTTATAACGGTATGTATTTAAATACACAATTGTGCACATCCTCCCTGAACTCGAGTTTTAAACTTACTTAATCATTAAGTGTCTAAAGCTCAACTCTCCATAACATATAAATTATACTTAGTGATTTCTCTTTAGTTTAATTAATCCAATTTTAGTTAAGTTGGAATCAATCTCTTTATTTAACGATGTGGTAAGAATAATGTGTACGTTCTATATTAAATTTAAGGTTATCATAATTTGTGATCAAAATAGTGTGTGCGATTCTAGCCGTACTAACTCAACTCTTAATGAGATTGCGACCTTAATTCATCTATTACTATTTTTATGCAAACAATCGGCTAGTTTTTAATCTTAAATAGTTATCTAATTAACTAATTAACTAATTAACTAATTCTAATTTATTCGTTCTCCTCAATCACCTAGTAAATAACAATCATGTAATTCATTATTGACAATGTTCTAACTAATTTTACGATATGTGTGATTTATTCCTAAATAGTCCTCTCCTTATAGTCCAGTTAAATATCCTGATTTTACTCTGCTCCCATACCAATTATTCTATTCCACTAGAAAAGCAATTCTTCTAATATATTATGTATATATAAAGATTAAGACCTGTGCTAATAAAATGCATTCATAGTGATTTTGAAGAGTATTTATAGAATTCAAATTAAACTCAAACTTTTGATAATGTAGATGTTAGCATAGTGTGGGCTTACTGTGAGCAATAAGAATTGTGTTGTGTGCGAGTGACTATATTACATCTTCAGAATTACATTAAGAGATACTCACTTTTCTGCCTCCAGGATTAATTCCAATATGTTGATCTCGAGAGCTGTTGCGCATATGGTAGTTTGGAACAGTGAATCATAAATGAGTGGCTCTGTGAAAAATTACTTATTGTGTCTCTGTACCCATGTGTTGATTCTTAATACTCTCTTACTGTAGCATTTCATGTACGTATGCGCACGAAGGATTAGTGCCGTTCAGAGGAAGGGAGGGAAGAGGATGCTGGTGTGCGCTCGGAGGACCCCCTCTCCGGTGTAGCCGGCCGGATCACTCAGCCGTCACCGGCATCCGAACCTTTTTATTTGCTCGCCCGAGAGCTTGGTGGCACGGATTTTATTCCAAGATACGCTCAAAAGAACCCATGGCACGTTAGAAGCTTTCTTGGTAGAACGTATCTTAGGAAGACCTTGTAACCAGGACGGAGAAAATGTGCCGTAAAGTCTTAGACGATTCGAAGCCCTGAATATACTGGAGTTAGGGCCTCCCCACAAAGATTCACCCGAATAGCCAGATACTGTCCTGTGATACATAGTTTGTGATGATTACTAATTTGGGATTGTCCTCTACATACTATATAATTGAGCTATATGTGATCCTGAATTGAAATCGTGTTGTTGTGTGTATGCTATATGTGTATGACGTTTTATCTTGAGAAAGAGCTTAAGCTTGCGCTGACACACTCACGTGTCCTGCACTTAATACAAACCACGTCTCAAGCTTCCAGCTGAACTAATAACGTACTTACAAAGTTGAAATACGAGAACTGGAGAAATTTTCCTACTCCAGGATGAATTTGAATTGTCGCTCGAAGATGGACCTCACTCGATATTGTCAAGACATCTGAGTGATAAGACTCTGACACAATCCAAGCAAAGAATGGGAGAGACCAGGAAGCCCATTGAGAATCAAGACCACAGCCCGGTTCAGAATACGAACCGACATTGTTCTAGAAGTTCCACTTTCTTCGCTTTACTTCTGTGTTCTCCTTGTTCCTTTCCTTACTCCTCGCATTTCTCTCCGCTTGAGCTTCTTTTCTCCTTCCATGAGCTGTTGTGACAGGCCCTCCTCTCCCCTTGCCCTTAACAGCTCTCCGTCGCGTACCCACGTCAGTGCGAGAATGACAGTGGCGCATCTCGGATCCTTGCGCTGCTCGTACACTGTCGCGTGGTCACGAATTCTCGCATCGTACCCTTCACGTCGACGGGCATGCGTCGAGTTGTGTGAGTTAAGGTAGCTGTAGCGCGAGGCTAGAGCAGTCGGTGATGACGCAGCCTGTCGTATAGTTCTTCACGTCGATCGGGCCTGTAGCGGCGCGGATGGAGCTGTCTTCCTCGCGACAGTCGCTCTTCTCCATCTACGGCGATCTACGCGGTTTCTGGCGGTCCCAGTGGAGGAGACAGGCACCAATCAACTCTCCACGACGCTGTAAGTAATTTCCCTCTATCACTTTGCGATTTCAGCGAAGCTTGAGAAGTGGTTGTGTGCGGAGGAGGTGCAGCGGCTGTCGGACCCGATCCACCAAAATGGGTATCACCGAACCTTTCCGATCAATTTCCGGCCAAATAGTTCGTACCCACCTTGATTTGAATACATATTAATGATCCTCTCATCGAAACAAATAAAATGATAGATTGTTTGTTAATTTTGGTGATGATTTGAATTTCCGACCACCGTGCATGGCGGTCGGCGGCGGCGGTCCGGTGACCGGACGGCGGCACTCCGGCGAGGCCCCGAGAGACAGAATCCTCTTCTCTTCGCGCTGATCATGGAATTGTCGCCCGATTCCCAATGGGTATGTTCTAAGATTAAATTCTTAATTTTTATATATATAAAGAATTAATTGACTAATGAATTTAATCGAGTTATTAAATAGACTAAATTGAATAACAAGATATTAACTTATTGAATTAACTAAAGAATATTTATTAGTCTTTTGTAAATAAATTAGATGATTAGGTGGTGCGAATTTGGTAGCGAACATTTTGATTTTGTTAACTGGTTTAGGGACTTTAGGATAAATTAATCGTAAATTTAGTTTAGAAACATTTGTCAAATAAATACATGATTGGTTATTATGACTAGGTGATTTGAGAGAAGAATAATTAGGAATTAGTTAATTAGTTAATAGTTAATTAGATAATATTAGATTAAACTAGCCGATTTTGTGCATTAGAAGTAAGGCGAATTTAGTTGTCGTTAACGGCTAGGATCGGAAATTTGATAAAATTAACGTTACCGTTAAGCTAATAATTTAATTAATAAATGATCTTATATGGGATATTGTTAGATTAGTGTGGCTAAATTTTTAAAGTCTGGATGTTGTTTTGATATGTTGTTATGTGAAGGAGGATGGGATTTTAAATTGATTGATTGCCCGACGGATGGGCTGTGTGCATTGATTTGCAGAAAGAGATAATGATATTGTTGATATGTGAGCAGGTAGGTCAGATTAGTTCCGATTTTTTAGGGGGACGGTGGTTGCCGAAATTTTTGAATTGAAACTAGAGCTGAATGTTTAGATTTAATAACATAATTTAATAAGTTTACTTAGAAGTAGTTCTATAATTTTGGTACATATAAATCTGGTGCTGTGCTCTGATTATTTATTATCTTTATTATAGATTTCATTATTTACATATTTACTTATTTATTTTCATCCTTATTGTTATTATCGTTATTTATTTTATTATTATTGTTGTTTATTGTCAATACTATTATTTATTTATCTAGGCTAAATGTTATCATGCATTATTTTGTTGGATTGCCGTATTATGATGCACTATTTGTTGATATTTAAAATTGTTTGATTACTTGTGCTATGAATATACTGTGCCATATTTGTGTGGAATTGGGATGAAGTGGACCACCATGGGTTTGTGAGGACGGTCTATGTGATATGGATCCTGAATATGATGTGATATGGATCCTGAATATGATGTGATATGGAATTTGACCGTTGGCCGGGAAAATGGGAGATCGGCGCCCCCGTGTGCACCTGATGAGATGGATTATATAGAACCACAGGATGGCCTCTTGTTGTTGCGCACCGGACAGTCTAGATTTGATCGCAGCCCGCAGGTGGCCTCCTGTTGTGAGCGCTTGATGATCTAGATTGGATGGAGACCACCCTGGTTGCCTCCTGTTGGTATGAAAAGAAAAGAGAGGAATAGGAAAAACAATGATCGGAGGGCTGGTCAAGTGGGATTAGACCGGTCGACCAGTTGTTATGGGGGATCGGCTCGCGTGGTGCCACATGGATGAGGATGAGCCATGTGGTTGAGGACGGGCTCTCGGCTGGGTTTGTGGACTCCACTGACTAATTTCCACGGGATGCTGATTATTTGAAGGTGATATTGTTTGTGAAGTGCTGGGTGGGAACATAGCATTTTGTGTGACTGCTGCAGTGGAGCATATACTAGTCGGATGACTAGCATTGATATATATATATATATATATATACATTTGTGTGAATGTGTGTGTGTGCAATAGTAGTTATCATTAGAAAGCTTCACATATCTTGATTTAATTTTTCAGGAAAGAAAGTTTCTCTTTAAGCGACTAAGCTATGTTCTTTCGATTGCAGAGTAGAAAAGAAATTTTCCTAGACCAATAAATATTTTCTATGTTATCTAGATGTTTATAAAATTCTATGTATGTCTATTAGTTAGTGACTCCGCAGTTGTAGAAACTGAGTATACAAATTAGTCGTGTATGATAACAAATATAAGAATTAATAGCTTTGATGGTTTGAATATTATATTGGAGTGGGTAAAGTTTTAGTGTGTATACAAGGCTTAACTATGGGGGCCTCATGGTAAAGTTTTAGTGTTTCAGGCTTACTATGGGCCTCAGGGGCCTTAAGCTTACCCGGGCCCTAGTGCCGGTCCGGCCCACGGAAATGGGTCGTGACAATTTAACACCACTAAATTCTCTTTGTTTTTAGTTTGGGTAAAATTACTACTTTTTAGTGAAATAAATAATTTATTCTCTGTGTCAATTATGTGTGATCTGATTAGTCTTCTTACCTCTCGTAAAAGATATTGAGTTCAAGTCATTTCAAGCCGCAAAAATTATCACCAATTTAATCTAGTGAATGTTATTTAAAAAGGAGGGCTACCCTACTATATAACCTACAATGTCATTCCAATCTATTAGGCCTTATATGTTAAAAAAACAACTTATTCTCTGTATTTTAAAAAATATGTTACTAAGAACTTTCATTTGCAACCATTTAACAAAATTGTCATTTGATAAAAAATTGTATTTTTTCCTCTTTAAGTGCCTATGGGGAATACTAAAATAACGTTCATTATATTCTCTTTGAGCTTTCCAAATTACCATTCTAGTATTTTGTCTTGTTTAAAATATAAAAGAAGATTTTCAATTTCATTTTGAAAAATATTGTCTTGATTCTTATCTAATGCACTCATAATAAAATCATCACATCCTTAGTCTTCTATCTAATCCAACCGCTTATACTTAATTAAAAAGATACAACTCAATTATTTTTTAACCTAAATTTCAAAGTATTTTCGAATAGTTGAATAACAATTCCATATTTATGCAAATTTTTTATTAATAAAAAATATTGTTAGACTATGTACTGATGTATATTTTGGCTATGTAAATTGAGTTAGTGGTATATTTGTAATTACATAATACTACACATGTATATAAGCTTATTCTAAAAAGGCTTATTTTCTAAAGGAATACCACGTATATAAGCTTATTCTAAAGGAATACACGGGGAGCGGGATTTCCTATATGGTATCAGAGCTCGAAATTTCAAGCCGCTCTCTCTAAACCCTAGTTCTTTTCTTCATCTTTATCTCTTTTCTTCTCTTTTCTAAACCATGGCAGGCAAGCATGATTTTCATCCAGCCCTTGCTGTTAACAATATCCGAAATTTTATTCCAATCATTCTTGAGACTGAAAAGGGGCAATATTCCTCTTGGGCGGAATTGTTCAAAATTCATTGCTGTGCCTATAAAGTTCTCGATTTCATTATTCCACCCTTGTCATCTGATACAGACAAGGAATCTTCTACGGCTACTGAAGTCGATCCAAGACTGCGGTCTCAATTGGATGCTACAGTTCTTCAATGGATTTATGGGACAATTTCTGTTGATCTTCTCAATACTATTTTTGAAATGGATTCCACTGCTCAAAACGCTTGGGATCGTCTGAAAGGTATTTTCCAAGACAATAAGAATTCTCGTGCCTTATATTTGGAAAGCCAATTTTCTCATGTTCTGTTGGACGATTTTCCAAATATTTCTGCTTATTGTCAAGAGATCAAAATGCTCTCCGATCAGCTTTCAAATGTTGGTGCCCCTGTTTCAAACCAACGCCTTGTTCTTCAATTGATTGCTGGATTAAATGAGGCTTATGATGGTGTAGCAATAAATGAGGCTTATTGATGGTGTAAGCAAACCATATTCAGCGCAAAGTTGAGCCCGTTGCCTTCTCTTTTATGAAGCACGATTCAAATTGTTCTTGAAGAAAACACGATTCTAAGCAGGCTCTAAGCAGGCTGCCACTGCTTCTGCTGCCACTGGCACTGCACTTTTTACTACAGGTGTTACTGAGGAAAATTCTTCTTCTTCTCGTGTTGCTATTTCAGACCACACCAATACTGCTCCTCGTAATTATACTGGGCAACGTAGAGGACAGTCTCGCAAGAGGAAAATTCTTCTTCTTCTCGTGTTGCTATTTCAGACAACACCAATACTGCTCCTCGTAATTATACTGGGCAACGTAGAGGACAGTCTCGCAACCCTAATAATTATCGCAGGAGAGGCAATAATGGACGCGGCAGAGGACGAAATAATAATAGCAATCAGAATTCTGGCTGTAATCGCCAAGGAAATAATCAATCAGGTGGGCAGCAATTTAACAATAATTTTTCTCATCAGCAACAACCACCTTATTATCCTTGGTCGGCTTATCCTCCTTGGCCTGCATGGGGGCAGCAAGCTTGGGCTGTTCCTCCACCATGTCCTTATCCAACCACTGCTTGGGCACGCCCATCTGCTCGTCAACCTGGCATACTTGGTTCTCGTCCACCGCAGGCCTATACTGATCTTCTTTCTGGCTATGCACCTACGACAATTGATGTGCTATGCAAAAAGTATGTCTCTCAATCCACCTGAAGAAACCCTTGGCTCATTTGTGACACAAGGGCTACCTCGCATATGACAATCTTCTTTCAGGTTACTCTCTCGTCTTTATTTTAATCTTGGAGCAGTAAAAATAATGATGTATATTGTTGGTAGTGGACAGAAGAATACCAATTGCCAAGGATATGGGCATGCTTACCTTAAAATGGGCATGCTTACCTTAAACCACCCCACCCTCCTTTATGTTTATCTAATGTTCTCCATGCACCAAAAATAATTAAAAATCTAGTCTCTGTCCGTCGTTTTACTATTGATAATCATGTCACTGTTGAGTTTGATCCTTTTGGGTTTTCTGTGAAGGATTTATGGATGGGGAGTCTTCTCATGAGATGTAATAGCGTTGGGGATTTATATCCAATAACTAGCAGTTTTCCTTCAAGTCTCTCAAAGTCTTCACCATTGGCTTTTGTTACCTTGTCCGCTGATTTATGGCATCGTAGATTGGGGCACCCGGGACCTCCTCTTTTACAATATCTTTATAGAAATAAATTAATTGATTGTAATTTTTCTTTTTCTAATAGTGTTCATTCTCTGTGTTTTTGGGAAACAGCTAGCTTACCTTTTTCAGATTCGCAATTCTAATACTGCTTATGCCTTTTGATATTACTCTCATTAGTGATGTGTTGGACTTCCCCTATATTCGAGTTCTGCTGGTCATAATTTATTATGTTTTGTCCCGCTATGTTTCTGATTGATTATACCGATTTTTTGTGGACTTTCCCATTTAAGCCGAAAATCACAAGTCTCCAAATTTTCAAATTATGTGTGTCTGTGTTCATCAAGACCCAATTTGGTTAGGAAAATTAAATGTGTTTACAGTATCTGTGACAATGGCAAAGAGATATGATAATAATCAATTCAAACATTTATTCATGTGAATGGTATTGGTTTTCGATTTTCATGATCCTTTTACATCCTGTCAAAATGGGAAAGCCGAACTGAAAATCGCACCATAAAATAGCATGGTTAGAAATTACTTTTCTCAATCTTCCATGCCTCCTTCTTTTTTGGCCCATGCTTTGCAAATGGGGGCTACATTATTTGATCAAATATTGGTTCCTCACAAAAAATTTTTAATTTTTCATCTCCTACCATCTCTCCTTTTATGGCCCGGGTTAAACATCTTACAGTCATTTACGCAGTTTTTGGGTGTTTGTGTTTCCTTTTGTCTCCCTCTTCCCTCTCCTACTATTCATAAACTCCAACCTCGTTCTACATCTTGTGTTTTTCTTGGTTATCCGACTAATCATAGGGGTTACAAGTGTTATGATTTGTCCACAAACAAAATCATTCTTTCTAGGCATGTTTCTTTTGATGAGTCAATTTTTCCCTTCGCTTCCGTCAAACCTCAGTTTCCATCTACCTATCACTTTTTGGATGACAGTGTTCATCCCTTATTACAATTTCATTTACAAAACTCCACATCTTCTCCACCTCCATTGTCATCTTCTCCTTCACCTATGGTCACGCAACCCGTCCCATCTGAAAATGTTTCTCCACAGCCACCACAACCTGTTACACATCAACCACCTCCTCCTGCCTCCAGTCCCGAACCATGAACCACCACGCAGTATGCATGGCACCACCCGTCCTAGAAGCATTTTAATTTGTTTTGGCTTCTTCGTCTTCTTTCACCTAACCTAATAGCCACTTGCTGCCCAAACGCATCCAAAATTGGAAGGCTGCCATGATTGTATTGAATATGCTACTTTAATTAAAAGATAGACGTGGCGAGTTGGGTTACCCCGTGCTAACAATGCTAATGTTGGGTTTCGGTAATATGTGGCGTTTTTCGGCCATTTTCAAAAACTAGTCTGATGAGTTTCTTTGAGCGATACAAAAGCTCTGTCTTGTTTGTGGATGGCAGGTCCAACAGGTTGGTTGGATTGTGCATGAGGACTTTCAGTCCAGGTGTGTGTTAAACCGGCTTACCATTCGCGATGTCCTCAGTCTCGCTTGTTTCAAAACGGTGGTTGTATTAAATTCAAGAACATGGAATGTTCAAAATGCAATTTCTGCATTGGAAAATTAAGTGAAACAGATCTACTTGTATATCAACCTTTGGCGATTTAAGGATTCGACACACTTCCAAGATTATGTTTGCCTCCTTTCGCCAAATCTGTTATACGGTTGTTTAAAAACAAGCTCACGAGCTTGGTACCAAAGCAGACTGTTTGCTGCATTATGCTCTTACTATTGGTTTTATTCACAGCAAATGCTGAATCATTCACTTTTCATTCGGAGTATAGCAACGCGGACTTATTATGGGTATCTTGCTGCTCTATGTTGGATTACATTTGTTGATGACATTATTCTCACCACTTCTTCCGAAAAGCTTCGGCTATCTATTATGTCTTTGATGTCTTCAGAGTTTGCCATGAAAGACTTGGGTCCTTTGAATTACTTTTTGGGCATCTCTGTTCACCGAAACTCCTCCGGTTTATTCCTTTCTCAGCGTAAGTATGCTGCAGAAATTCTTGACAGAGCAGGCATGTCTAGTTGCAAATCTGTCTCGACGCCTGTTGACACCAAGCCGAAACTCAGTACTGATTCTGGTTCTTCATGTGATGATCCTCTCTTATATCGTCGTCTAGCTGGTGCACTTCAATATCTCACATTCACTAGACCGGATTTGTCTTATGCTGTTTAACAAATTTGCTTACATATGCACAATCCAACAACGGCTCATATGAGTGCTTTGAAGCGAATTTTGAGGTATCTCAAAGGCACTCTTTCTTATGGTTTGCACCTTTCGAACTCCCCTTTTTCATGTCTTACAGCTTACTCTGATGCTCATTGGGGTGGTTGTCCTGATACTAGACGCTCCACTTCTGGCTATTGTGTTTTTCTTGGTGATAATCTGATATCTTGGTCTTCTAAAAGACAACCGACATTATCACGCTCCAGCGCTGAAGCTGAATATCGTGGAGTCGCTAATGTTGTTGCAGAATCTTGGGAGTCGGCTAATGTTGTTTCGCATGAATCTTGTTGGCTTCGCAATTTACTAATTGGATGTTAAAGGTGCCTGATTTAGTCTTAGCCACATTGTCCTACTGTATAATGTTAGTGCAGTTATTTGTCTAGTAATCCGGTACAGCAATCAGCGAAGCAAAGGCATATATGGAGATGGAATATATTCATTTTGGCGTGAAGAGGTTTTTGCTCGTGGGTCAAGTCAGAGTTCAAAGTGACTTCCCATATCGATTTCTAGGTGGGGCCGATATTTTTCAACAAAAGGCTTATCCTTACGAATTCTCTGGTTTGATGATCAGATCCATTGTCTCTGGCTTCGTTGAAACTCCCTGCTCCTGAGGGCTGGCGGGGGAGTGGTTTAGACTATGTACTGATGTATATTTTTGGCTAATGGTAAATTGAAGTTGTGGGTAATATTTGTAATGTACGATAAGTGTTAGACTATGTACTGATGTATATTTTGGCTATGTAAATTGAGTTAGTGGTATATTTGTAATTACATAATACTACACATGTATATAAGCTTATTCTAAAGGAATACATGGGGAGCGGGATTTCCTATAAATATAATCCTAAACAAATAAGAAGGAAATAAATATAACTTCCTCCATTCTATTTAGATAGGAAAAGATTTCATTTTAGATATTTTATTTTTTTATTGGTTAAATAGGAGGGGAAGAAACCCCCGAAAAGAACAAAAGGAGAGTTTAGCTACATCTAAGAAGTCTAGGCCAAGCTACATGTTGGCAATCCCAGGATCAGAAGTCAGAAATGATTTGAGGAGGATGAACCAAGATATGATAGCCCTTTTCACTAAGAACACCAGCATTAGCAAGGCTGTGTGCAACCTTGTTGGCCTCCCTATAGCAGTGCTTGAGATGCACAGTCCATGAACGATGCACTAGTTCATGAATTTGTGAAAACTTTAAATGCGTAGAGGTGGGAGGTGAAATCAGCTCCAAGGAGCTTTCCGTATCCGTTTCCACTAGGACTTGTCGAAAGTCTTTACTCCAGGCAAGACTTAGCCCTTGAAACACAAACCTTAACTCAACTAATTACCTCAAGGAATTTTAGATATTATGTGAACAAATTTATAATTAGATGCTGCACTGCTGTTGTTGCTTCCTTAACAATTTCAGAGTGTACTTCAATCACATTAGACAAATTTCCATTTCTAATTAATGTTCTTGGACATGCTAAAATCACTCATTAAATGATGCAATTTGAAATTAATACACCCATTTTCTCTCTCATTTATGTGTGGCCTTACATAGAAATATTGTAGGAGTTAATATTATGTTGGATGAATATTAGGAAAGAAATATCTAAGAATTACTGTTTAACTATCACATTAATCCTTGTGCATACTCAATTTTTCTTATCTAAATAGAACAGAGAGAAATATATAATCAGTTATCATTTTGATGTAAAGACATTTATGCTTATACTTTTTTTGTTGGAGAAAGTTTATACTTATTACTTTGTTCTTTGGTAATAATATTACATCTCACATGCAAGATTTCAACTCAACAAGAAATAGACGACGATAACATCTTGAAATGCTTCAAAGACTCGTTTTTCCTTATTTAGCTTATTTTGTTGGAATTTTTTTCACCCAAGATACTCATATATAAATTGAAACTACAATAAATAAAATAACTTACGTGTTCATTCTCTTTATATCTACAAACTCCCAATTTGTGGAGAATAATTTGTTATCGTAATGACGTAAATTAGAGAGAGAAGACATAGTCTATATATGTAGGAAGTTATTAGAATCATATTATAACCCTAATAAGATATATAATTCTAGCCCAGATTAGAATTTAACCACACTTAACCCAAACACATTTAATATCGATTTAATTCTTCCAATGGTCTCTCTTTAATAATGAGTTTTAAATTAAACCTCTTAGATTATTAAGTTAACCCAAATATTTTATAGACTACATAAAATACAATCTTAAGCATAAGAGAAATAAAAATTTCTAACATATTTTGGATGAGATGGAGCTTAGAAAGTTGGTTTTTTAGATGTATTTGATAGTAACTATTCTTCAATCACAAGCAACCCTTGTGGGAACTCTTTTTAGCTATCGTCTTTGTGATTCAAAAATATTTCTTGCACGAAAGGATTTGAAATTCCCTAAGAAATGTTATGAGGTTGTTTTTGTAAATTGGATATTTTGGAAAAACATTTTGACTTTAGAAAAAAAAAACATTTTTACAAACTGAAAACTCTCAGAAATACATTTTTTGTATATATTTTGGAAAACATTTGTACTTTAGAAAAAAACATTTTTACAAACATGAAAACTCTTCCAGAAATACATTTTTTAAATTTAAAATAAAATACATAAGCCAAAAAATATATACTATTTTTATAGGGTATAAGAGTTGTAAATGAAAGTGAGTTTTTCCTTTTTGGGAGTTGTAAATGAGTAGTTTTTTCCTTTTTGAATATAATTGAACTTGATTATTGGACACATTTGATAATTTATAATGATTTATTTTTTATATTCATATATATAATCTTGTACTTAAATATAAATAAATAAATTAACAAATAAATAATTTCCTCAAATCTCAATTTTTTATTTTTGAAAACATCATTTTTCCGTGTTTATTTCTATCTTCCTGCGTTTGTATGTTTCTGTTTCCATATAACACAGTCATTAGCATTCATTCTACAGCCAGAGTCCTTCTCACTTCAAGTGAGAAAAACAAGTTCAATATTATATCTGATAAGGTCAAGGAAAGGAATGTTAGAGAGAGCACACTACAACAAAAAAATATTGATATTGTTACGGAATATTGCTACGGACGCAACTATGTAGCTGTTTTGCTACCACTTAGCTATGCCTGGAGACAGAAAAACTCTAATAAAAAGAAAAATTAAATGAAAAAATTAGCTACAGAGTTTTGAAGCTATTCTATAAGGATTTAGCTATGGAAAAAAATTTTGTAGTTAAATTTCGCAATTGTTTTTCTCGCGTTTCAGTAGCCACGAAATTAGCCACGAAATAGCATCAACATAGCTACAGATAAAAATATATTTTGGCGTGAGATAGATAGCTACGGAATTACCCGTAACTAGAATGTTAGCTACAGATTTATGGTTAATAAAACGACATCGTTTTAATAAAATTTTTTATATTCTTATATTCAAAAAGAGGCTTCAAACTTTGTAAAAAACTTAGGTTTTCAGTCGTACATAACCCTCTTTCCGACATAATCCTCTTTTCGTTCATCACTGTTGCTCCTAACAAAGAGTTTTCGTCGGAGGCAGTCTACCGCAACTTCAGAACCGATAAGAAAGTTTGCGGCAATTGGAAAATCAGCGTTGGGCCTCCTTTGCATAGCAAGTGCCTTTTATTTTCTGCATTTTGAGATGATAAACTAATCAATTACCTTTCTTTCTCTTAACAAAAATTTTTCTGCCATTACACTTTTAGGTATTTTCTAGAGAATGGAAGAGAAAGAAGAGAGTTTGAGACTTTATTGCCTAAATTGTGAGTTCTCTCTTTATTGCCTATAATTGGAGTTTCTCCTCTTTTTTGCTTTTAATAATGGAATTTGGGAAAGCAATGAAAATATTATCATGCTCGTAATCAAGTATCTGTAATCCTATAAAATTTCTTTTTGGTTATTATTTTTGTTGATCATTTCTAAAGTGCTTCAAATTTCTTTTTGGTTATTATTTTTGTTGATCATTTTCTAAGTGCCATAATCTCAATTCTTTCCTTTTGTTTTCATCTTTTGTTGAAGAAATCTGCTATTGCTTGAGCTGATTCTGCATTTCAAGAGCTAGCCTCATATGCAATTTCAATCTTGGTATTCTTCTTCTTATATGTGTTAAATTTTATCATTTTCAATTACTTTAACTGTTTTGTTCAAGCTTGATATTGTATATGCAATTATTCTTTACTAAATCACCTCTAATAAAATGTAATTTGGAGACCATTATTTATATAGTACCTTTATATCTTTTCTTATTTTTTATTTTTTAGTAATTGCAACTTTTGTCTCTCAATGTTTTCAAAGATGTATCCGATTCCGGGTAAGTTATTTTGAACTGTTTGTTAATAGTTAATTGAATGTGCTGATTTAGTTTTCTCCTGCATTTCTAGTTCTAGAGATTAGACAAGCTGATTTTTTCTTTTTTTTTAAAGCTCACAAACTCTGACTCTGTCTCTGTAAGTGACTGTGAGTAGTTATTGGTTTTGTCATTGTCTTAAAAAGATGAAAAGATTTAACAGATAGGAAGATGAAATGAGATGAGATAACTACAATATTTCTAATTCTTTTCTTGTTTTCTTTTTTACTCAGTGATCTGTCATAGCAAATTCATTATTTCTCCTCCTCTTCTGTTCCATGTTGATAATGGGGAGAGAAGAAGTTATATTTATTGATGCTATTCTCCTTTTTGGTTATGAACTATTGATGTGTGACACGGATATGGTTTAGTTGAAGGTAGATTATATGTGCTAAACTGTTTCTTTTGGGATAAAAGATCTGCATTACTGGCATTATTCTTGCGAAAATTATTGTCTTTTTAGTATGTTTTATTTAAATGAATGACTTCTATTTTGTTTGTTGACACTTCTTATGGTTGGGAACTGAGGTTTTTATGGGAACTGGTATCAGAATGAGTAATGCCTGGTCCAAATAGAAAGGCTCTTTTGTATTGAGTTCTTTTTAGGGTGCATTTTTTTTTTTTTTTTTTTTTTTAGGGTGGCATTTTTTTTTTTTTTTTTTGAAGAAAAATGGATTGACTGCTCTTTAGTCTCAATTCTATATGCAATGGTACATCTTTTTTTTTTTTTTTTTTTTTTGAGAAAAATGGATTGACTGCTCTTTAGTCTTCAGTCTATATGGCATGTACATCTTTATTTTCTTTACTTCTGTTACATTTTATCTTTCGACATGCAGGTTCTTTATTTCTTGTACCATGGCTACAATCATCATGCATACCATAATAGGTACCATGTAGGATCTTTTTTCAGTTTTTTGCATTGTTTTGATACATAATACAATCTGAATTGATTTACTTCTATTTTTTCTGCCATGCATAATACCTGGTTGGGCACATGGAGATGACTTTGTTACAGTTTACAATAACTTAGTGTTAATTACCATCAAGAGGCTTTGGTAAATTGTTAAGGTTCCTGATAGCTGAATGGAGACTTGGTGGAATATTAGTTGTATTCTGTGTTGTATTTGTTTGAAAGAATTGTAATGCCTAATTAATAGCATAGTAGTTCTAAACTTATTTTTGAAATATATTTGAACCCTAATTTAAATTAAATTAAATTACCAAGTTTTGATCAAGGAGAAATAAGAATTTTATCTTGTACCGTAGTATTTACTTTTACTAAAGGTAACAACTAACATGTGGTCTATGGAATCTTTCCAGTTAGTTCCTTTATACTTTCCATTACAAAGTTGAGATGGTTGAAAATTGCAGAGCTTTTCTTTTTGTCCCTCGACTTGTTGTAATTAATAATAAGTTTGTGAATGTTGAAGATTAGGGATTTGATTTTGGTTCAAGATGTATTTTGTCTGATATGCTAATGGGATATTTTTGCCTTTTTATTAAAAACGGTTAATTATAACTTTTGAACCAAAGCCTATTTGGTTTGAAAACTCATTTACAAATATTATAGAAGGTCATATTTACCTTTTGGGCCAATTTAGCCTCTCAACTTGTTTAAAAGGATTAGAAAGGCCTCATTTACTCTTTTGGGCTAATTTAGCTCCTGAATTTCTTTTGATATTTGCAAATCAATGAATTGATTGAATTCAATATAATTGAATTTTATCCGTTCTTCTTCTACACTAAAAAGTGCACCAGATCAAACTTTTTCAATAATTTTGAATAGAAGTTTAAATTCCATAAAAGCATAATTTCTTCCAACACATGGTAAATTCACAAAACATGTAGTATAACTTTAATGTGTTAGATATAAGAAAAATGTGGATTTTATATGTAACAAATCCAGTAATAAAGATTAGTTTTAGAATGTTCAAATTAATATATGTTTATGAACTCAAAATCATTAATTCAAATAAAGACAAATGCAATATATTTCATATGTCTTTTTCTTCTATGTCATACTTAATTAAATATTAATAAGCTAAACAACCATATCTCAACTATAGTTTTAGTAAATGTCTACACAAAGTTGCAAGCACAATTATGAATCACAAGCTTAATTTGCCCAAAAGATCAATTTTGACTATATATATATATATATATATAAGTAAAAAATTCTCTACCAAGCTGATTTGACATCCTCTTCTTGAAGCATTACTTTTATCTTCTTTTACGAATTTTTCAATTTTTTAATAATTTTTAACCATTTTTCCTTTTTAAAGTTCCATTTTCATTAAACAAACTTTTTAAATGTTTCTAAATAATAATTATACCTAATCTAATAATAATGTTCCTATTTTCATGATAACTTTAAAGGTCTAACGGCATAGAATCTTCTTAAATTGAAATTTGAAAATGCAATCATATTTGTTTATTTAAATTCAATTTTCCAATCTTATCTGTTTATATAAAATCTTAGATATTTTAGGTGCTTTATTATATATTTCTGCATCCCTTTCAATGAAATCTCATATACGGTTCATGGTTTTTTTATTGAAAATTTTCATTTTTGATCTAATCCGATCAGTATAATTCTCTCTCAAGAGGTAGACTTGCATTAATTCTCAATCGACATCCTTTTCCTAATTTGCTTATGTATTATTGTGATTGCAGGCTCTCTAAAAAATAGTTCATCATGACAAATATGTAGCAAAAGCAAAATTTTGAGACTTTGGATGCATATGATGTTGCCATTATAGTGCATTTATGTCTTACTCCTGCTAAGAATACTAATGTTTTCTGAATTGTTGTGAAAATTTGAAATTTGCAGGATAGAGATAGAATGATTGATTTGCTTACCTACAACAAAGTTGAAGAGGTTACAATATGTTTCCAAGATGAGAGAATTGATCCAGTATACAAAATAGATCCAGGCTAGGTTGCTGAGTATATGGAAAAAGGATCATGCCATTGACAAAGGAAGTTCAAGTTGAGTATTTATTAAGGTTGGATTAAAACTTTGGAATAATTATGCTTATTAGAGCATGTTTATGGCTAATCTAAGATTGACTAAAATGTCTTTGTAATTAGAAATGTAGGTAAAATGCAAGAGATGCAAAATTTCTATGTAAAAATTATCAGACAATGAACTGGATCAGGTGAAGATGTTTGGTATCTTGCATTCACTTTACCCACTGCTCTAAATATGGTGTGAAGTAGTTTAGTTTTATATAGGCACGTTTGAAAATATAGAGTTTGAGAAGTTGTATTTTATCATCAAACCAAGCAACGTAACATGTACTATGTATGATCTTGCTTTGAATTATTTTTTATTTAATGACACCTCCTTAACGCATGAACTTTTTAAAAAATAGACGATCGCTAATAAATAAGGTAGATGAAGGTTCAAGTTCCACAAATCCATCCAAAAATATTAAACAAAACCATTAATGAATAATTTTTTATTGAATTTTCGGATGATTTGTTTAAGGGATGGAACAGTTGAATAATAAAAAATGTTAAATTTATACATTCAAAGTTGATTCAGGTAGATTTATTACTATTTATATGATAATAGATAATTATTGGCTCAAGGTTAATTTTATTCTAAGATTTTGATGATTAGACAAACCAAATAAACTTAATATTATTGTATGTGTTAAAGTTATTTTATGCATAATTTTAATGTTGAACTTATTGAAAAAATCAAGCTCTTACAATCCAAGACTTTTTATCGAAGACCATGGAAATTATTGAAGATCTTTTAGTGGTTAGTACTTTATTAAGTCTTAGGAAATATTGTAGGATAGTGAGAAAATTCCATTATAAGCACAAAAATATCTTTTATCTCTTTAAAATCACTTTCTTCTACGTTTACCTAAATGGAAAAGAATTTGAAAAAAATATTTCTGGTAACTATTAAATAAGTTCCTGTAAAAGTTACGGATGCATTGACTCTTCATTTTAAAATATCAGAAATATTCATTGCTCATTAAAGACAAACCTTAACGCCTTTTATAGCTAGATTGTCATCCTTCTTATAAAAACGTTTTCCTTTTTCAAAAATTATGGGCAAGAGTAAGAGTCTATTGTTCACATTTTCAGATCTTTCAAAACTCTCTCTTCAATCCCCCTTTAATTCTTTGCATCTATTTTCTTCAAGAGATTTTTTTTTAAGAGAAAAGAAATCTAGTAACAACTCTTTCTGAAGAATAGTTCTGGACTTTCTTTCTATTTTCAAAATCTGTTTTCCGTTCTTCCCATGCTTATAATTGCGTTTCTCTCTGTCTATATAGATTGTTGTAATCCAGTGTAGACTAGAGGTTTTTAAATGAAAAATATTTATAATAATAGCTTAGGTAAAAAGCTATGGTGTAAACAGTTATCAAGCGACATTTTCCTTGTGTGAGATTCTAATGTCTTGATCTGAGTTTTCTGTTCTCTGCAAAATGGAAAGGGTAGAGGTTGATTAGAACTTTTAGAAATCTAGTGCGACAAAGGTTAGATCTAAGTGTTGATATATTTCTTTGTAAAATTGGTTTGTCTCTTACCCTTGAAAAGAGATAACATAGTGGAGGATTTCAAGATGAGTCTTGGGGAGTGGATGTAGGCAAGTTAGTTCGAACCATTACAAATCTCTGTGTTTATCTTCTTTTATGTTAGATCTAAGTGTTGATTATATTACCTTTGTAAGAATTGGTTGTGTTCTTACCCTTTGAAAAAGATAACATATGTGGAGGAATTTCAAGATGGAGTCTTGGGAGTGGGATGTAGGCAAGTTAGTTCGATAACATAGTGGAGGATTTCAAGATGAGTCTTGGGGAGTGGATGTAGGCAAGTTAGTTCGAACCATTACAAATCTCTGTGTTTATCTTCTTTTATTTTTTGGACTATTGCTTGATTATATTCTATTTACGCAACTGTTAATTTTTTTAGAAATGCAAGATTGTTAATGAGTTTCTATTTCTAAACGTAAATAAGCTTTATCTTTGTGGATTATTAGAACTCTGAATTTCTGTCCTGTGATTTTACCAAGTTCTAATCTGTCCTTTTTATATTCGGTAGAAATCATAATTTGAGTTATAATATGTTTTCTAATTTTGCATAAGCTTTGTGAAGTAGTTCTAAACATAATAATTGTTCTTCATAGAGTCTTTTTAATCTTGCAACAGCTTTGTGAGAAAGTTTTAAACTTGATAACTGACCTCATAAACGTTTTCTAATTCTGCAGCAATAGAATTTTGATCTTGTGTTTTAAAAGTCAATTTTTTAATAAAACCTAATTCACCCCCCTCTTGGTTTGTGCCACACATAAACAGGACCCACAATCTATTATCAGAGCTTGTCTCTTACATCTTTAAAAGTTCAATCTATTTCTACACCACCTCTGCTCAATGGTTCTAATTACTCTTACTAGAAAATAAGAATGAAAAACTTCATAAAATCAGTTGACAGAAACTACTGGAGGAACATAATTACTGGTCCTCACATTCCTATGAAAGCTGTAGAAAATGTAAAAGTTCAAGAGACAAACAAAGTGTATACGGATGTTGATTGGAATGACATTTCTATAAATGCAAAAGCCATCAATATTCTTCACTATGCGTTAGACCCAGTAAAGTTTTTGGATGTAAGTATGCAAAGGAAGTCTATGAAAAACTTAGAGTTACCTATGAGAGTACTGACCGAGTTAAGGAATCCAAAATCAATATCCTTTGGAGAAAATATGAGATTTTTAGCATGAAAGAAGTAGAGATTGTAGCAGAACTAAATTTCAAATTCACAAATATAGTTAATCCTTTGAGAACTCTCAAAAAGGAAATTTCAGAAGATGAGCTTATTAAGAAAATCCTTAGAATTCTACCAAAAAATATTAAGAAGAATCCTTAGAATTCTACCAAAAAATGAGATCATAGGAACTGTCATGGACTATATAGGAACTCCCAGTGAACCTATATTAATTTGATGGGAGCCTCTTGTTTTTAAGAAGCAGATTGAAATCTTCTTTACTGTAGAAGATAAAAAAAGAAAGGACTGGCTTTAAAAGTAATTTCTATAACCTATGATTATTTGATGGGAGCTCTTGTTTTAGAAGAGATGAAATCTTCTTTGACTGTAGAAGATAAGAAAAAGAAAGGACTGGCTTTAAAAGTAATTTCTAGTGAAGAAAGTTCTTTTGATCTTGACAGTAATGACCTAGCTCTTGTTGCTAGTGACAAGCCAACTATAAATAGATAAGTTTATCTATTAGTTTGGACTCCTATAAGATAGGAATCGATTTACCTAAATGTAGTTAGGTTAGATACAAATTCATCACACTTCTGTAATATATATTCGGTTGTACAGCTAATGATATATGCAACTTCTCTTCTTACCTCATACATTTCTCTATATGGTATCAGAGCTCAAATAAGCCTTCTGTTCTTAGCTTATACATTTCCTCTGTTTTCGATTCATTAATCTTCAGTGGCTTCTTCATCTTCGGCCAATATCACTCATTCTTCTGGTAGAGTTTTAATCTCTATCAATGGTTCTTAATTGCCATTAAAGCTAATAGTTCACAACTATCCCACATGGAGAGGCCAGATTGCTACGGTTCTTCATGGTCATAATCTGATTGGTTATGTTAACTGAACCTTGCTTCCTCCTCCTGCTATGATTCAAAGGGATGGTAAGGAGATTGATAATCTAGATTTGGAATTTTCGTATTGCCAAGACCAACTGGTTCTCACTGCCATCATGGCCTCAATGAGTTTTTCCTCTTTGCACGTTGTTGCTTCAGCAAACTGCTCTACAGATGCATGGGATCGAATTCAAGTTTCCTTCACAAATAAGTCTGCTACCAGAGTTCTTCTCTTCGGGAAACGCTATTTGATGCGAAGAGAGCAAATAAAAGTGTTGTTGATTATCTTTAGCTTGTTAAAACCATTGCAGATGATCTCTCTCTTTTTGGAAATCCCATTTCAAACGTTGATTTAATTGTTCATATTTCAAATGATATTAGACCAGAGCTTCGTGATATTGCTGCTGTTGTTCGTGTTCGTGATTCCATGATCACGTTTGAAGAATTGCAAGACAAGCTCTTGGCTCATGAGATCTATTTGTGGAAGGTTGATCCTTCCTATGATCCAGCACCCATCTCTGCTAATCAGGTTCGATGTGGGGTAGTTCTTGTCAACAGCAGCACGGACCAAGTTCCAATGAAGGTTTCTCTATTGGAGGACAACACCAAGTCAAGCAAGGTTCTAATTTCTCTTTAAGGCAGGGACTGAATAAAATTAATTGTTGGATTTGTGATAGACTGGGTGATAATGCAAAGCAGTGCTATCATGCTAAAGATTACTTCAATGCAAACAATTTTCCACAGCCACGAGCTAATCATGTCAATCACTCTGGGTCTTTTGACACTAGTTGGATGATGGATGCGGGAGCAACACATCATATAACAAATTATCTTCAGAATCTATCCTTTCATGCCCCTTATGATGGTCTTGATGAGCTTCACTTAACGGATGATTCAGATTTGCGTATAACACATGTTGGCTTAAAATGTCTTTATTTTCCTAAAAAGCAATGCACCTTGGATAATGTTTTATATGTTCTTAATTCTAAAGAAAATTTGATCTCTGTTCCTCAAATCTGTATTAATAATCGAGTATCTATTGAATTCTTTCCTGATTGTTTTGTGATTAAGGACCTTCAAACGCGGGAGATAATCACAAAGGAATGCTTAGGAACTTTCTTTACTGGTTGCCATTCTGTCATCCAACTGCTCGTTTGTTCATGCATCTTGTGTCTTCTGGCATCAACGTCTTGGGCATCCATCTTCCAAGATTTTTAGTTTTATTGTGTCAACCTTTAATTTACCTTTGTCATCATCTAAAGGATTTAGTTTGTGATTCCTATCATTATAATAAGAGTCACCAGTTAGCTTTTGGTCAGTCTTCATTATCTAGCACTTGTTCGTTGGAACTGTTGTACTTTGATTTATAGGGACCTACCCCTGTGCAATCTATTGATGGCTATAGATACTATCTTATTTTTGTCGATCACTTAACGAAGTATATCTGGTTCTATCCTTTAAAAGTCAAATCTAAGGGTTATTTTGTTTTTCCTATCTTTCAAAAATTGGCTGAAAATATGTTTGATACAAAAATTGTCTTTGTTTATACTGATGGTGGTGGTGAATTTCAGGCTCTTAAAAAGCTCTTTCATGATCATGGAATCAATCACCTACAAACTCCGCCTCGCACAATGCAACACAAAGGTACGGCTGAACAACGACACCGTCATTTGGTTGAAATGGGTTGGACACTTCTTCATAATGCTTCTCTACCTAAATCGTACCGGTCATATGCTTTTAGGATATCAGTTTATCTTATTAATCGACTTCCTACACCAAATCTTGATTTTTCGTCACTATATTCTAAATTTTTTTGCAAGTCTCCTAATTATTCTAGTTTACGTGTTTTTGGGTGTCTTTGCTATCCTTTTTTACATCCATATGCTCGAAACAAATTTGATACCAAATTTGTCCCATGTCTGTTTCTTGGGTATTCTAGTAATCAAAGTGCTTACTTATGTTATAATGTGGAGTTTACCAAAATGTATACTTCTAGGTATGTTATTTTTATTGAAAATCAATTTCCAGGTGTGTCAATATCATCTTCAGAGTTTCAAAATTCCAATTCCTCTTCTTGGTATGATCTAGTGTCATTTGAATTAGCACACACGCAGATTCCTTTTCAAACTGCAATCCCAATCGTTCCTGTTGCACCAATTCCAACTTTCCCTTCCATTTCTGCATCATCTGTTCCTGCACAATCTGAGTCTGTTGCTGATGTTCCACTGTCCTTGACTGTTCCAACATTGTCATCAAGTTCTTCGATGTCGTCTTCATCATCGTCAATAGCCACTCCACCTTCGAGTGCTGTACGTACTGTTCTGCCCATTCCGGTTCGTACCCATTCAATGAAAACAAGGTCTTAAATAATAATATTTTCAAACCTAAGTATATTAATAATGTAACAAAATATCCTTTTTGTTCTATTGAGCCAACGTGTGTTTTGCAGGCCAAAGTTCTTGAATGTGGGCAGACCATGTCTTTAGAATATGATGCATTGATAAAAAATGGAACTTTGGTTTTGGTTCCTCCATCTAAGGAGCAGAACTTAATTGGATGTAAATGGATCTTTAGAACTGAGAAAAAGGCAGATGGTTCTATTGATAAATATAAGGTGCGGTTAGTTGCAAAGGGGTATAGTCAAAGACTGGGAATAGATTTTGGCAATACATTCAGTCCTGTTCTTAAACCGGTCACGATTCGAATTGTATTGACTCTTGCTATCACTAATAATTGGCCTATTTTGTAAGATGTGAATAATGCGTTGTTGCATGGTCCCTAACAGGAGAAGAAAAAGGCAGATGGTTCTATTGATAAATATAAGGTGCGGTTAGTTGCAAAGGGGTATAGTCAAAGACTGGGAATAGATTTTGGCAATACATTCAGTCCTGTTCTTAAACCGGTCACGATTCGAATTGTATTGACTCTTGCTATCACTAATAATTGGCCTATTTTGTAAGATGTGAATAATGCGTTGTTGCATGGTCCCTAACAGGAGAATGTATTCATAAGACAGCCTCCTCGTTTTGTTGATCAAAGTAACCCGAATCATGTCTGCAAATTGGTCAAAGCTTTATATGGACTTTGTAAGGCACCACGAGCTTGGTATCAAGCTCTTCGAGGTTGTGCATTTGAGCATGGTTTTGTTCAATCAAGTGATGATCACTCATTATTTATCTATACCAAGGGTTCTGTGGTTTGTTATTTCCTTGTATACGTTGATGATCTCTTACTTATAGGAAATAGCTGAAGTTTTATTGACAAGTTTGTCAATATGTTATCTTGTCAATTTGCTCTCAAAGATCCTCAGCCGCTACATTTGTTTCTGGGAATTGACATTCAAACAAAAACCAAGGGTTTGTTTTTGTCACAACACCATTACATTCGCAAGTTATTGGAACAACTTGGAATGGAGGGTGCAAAGCCGGTTACTACACTAATCGCTATGAAGGATGTTCTTGTCAAGTCATCAAGTTCGGTTATGTCTCATGAAGCTACTAGATATAGGCAAACTATAGGAGCACTGTAGTATCTTACGTGGACATTACGTGGACACAGCCAGACATCAGTTATACTGTTGGCAAACTTTCTCAATTTATGCAATATCCAAATCAACACCATTGGTATGCACTTAAAAGATTGCTATGGTATCTCAAATCTACTGTTGATTATGGACTTCTAATCTCGCCTCAATCTTCTCTGGCATTTTATGCTTTCTCTGATGCGAATTGGGCTGGAGATCCATCCAATCAGTCATCTACATCTGGTTGTATTTTGTATCTAGGTTCCGTGCCTATTTCTTAGTCATCTAGAAAACAAAAATCAGTTGCACGGTCATCTACAAAAGTGAAATACAGGGCTGTGGCATCTACAGCATCCAAGGTAATGTGGATTCAAAATCTCTTAAATGAACTTGGAGTTCAATCGAAAATTCTAACTCCTTCGATCTATTGTGACAATATATCCACTATATATACTTACCAAAATCCGGTATTTCACTCGAGGATGAAACACATCGAGATTGATGTGCATTTTGTAAGAGATTTAGTTCACAAGGGATTTCTTAGAATTGCACATGTATCAGCCAAAGATCAACTTGCAAACAAGTTGACTAAGCCATTGTCAAAGGCTATGTTCAATCTCAATAGAGTAACAAACGCTGTTCATCATGGCACCCCAATCTTGAGGGGACGTGATAAGCGAACTATAAATAGATAAGTTTATCTATTAGTTTGGACTCCTATAAGATAGGAATTGATGTACCTAACTCTAGTTAGGTTAAATACAAATTCTTTACACTTCTGTAATACATATTCGGCTATACAGCTAATGATATATGCAACTTCTATTCTTGCCTCATACATTTCTCTATAGCTAGAAAGTTCAAGAAGTATTATAAGAAAGGTGGAAGGCCACATAAAAAGTTTATCAAAAAGAACTTTTCACCTAAAAATAGTAACTTGACTCATAAAGAACCTTCTGAAGTGGTTTGTTATGAGTGCAACAAACCCGGTCATATCAAGCCTAATTGTCTTAAGTTGAAAAAGAAGTCAAAGCAAGAAAATTTGAAGCAGGCATTTGTAACTGCTTGAGTGACTCAAACGATTCTAAGAAGTTACAAATATCTGTTTGATGGCTATTACCAATTCTGACTCTAAAAAAATCAGCACTCTGACTTCAACGTAGAAAGCTGAAAGTAGCAAAGCAGATGCAGTAGACCAAAAACAAAATGAAAGCGTTGTGTGCCTAAGGAGTGAGCTGAAAATAGAAATGTGGTACATGGACAACGCTTGCTTTAGGCATATGACTGATGATAGAAAGAAATTCACCAGATTAGAAAAGAAGAAGGGAGGTACAGGCTTTGGTGACAAAGCCAAACATAAACTTGTTGGTATTTGTGTTGTAGGTTCTAATCTTTCAATAGAAGATGTATGCTTAGTGGAAGGATTGCATTATAACTTGTTAAATGTAAGTCGGATTTGTGATAAAAATAGAAGAGTGATCTTTGAACCCTCTCATTGTGAAGTACAGAACATGCATGATAATAAAACTCTGTTTGTGGGAACAAGATTTGGAAGCATTTACCTAGTAGACCTTTCTGATATGCATAACCTATATATATTCTTAGTTTCTGTTGACAATTCTAGTTGGGTATGGCATAGGAGACTTGGACATGCAATCATGCACCTTATTTCTAAATTGTCAAAGAAAGATTTATTAGACTTGGACATGCAATCATGCACCTTATTTCTAAATTGTCAAAGAAAGATTTATTTCGTGTTTTGCCAAAGTTGAAATTTGAAAAAGATCACATCTGTGATGCTTGTCGATTGGGCAAACAAACCAGAACATCTTTCAAATCTACGGGCATGGTTTCTACTTCTAGACCTTTAGAATTGCTGCACCTTGATTTGTTTAGACCTGTCACTCTTCTAGTCTTGGAGGTCAATTATATGCATTTGTTCATTGTTGACGATTATTCTAGATTCACCTAGACAATCTTCCTTAAGAATAAGGATGAGTCATATGACTTATTTGTTCATCTTTGCAAAGAATACAGAATGAGAAATGATACAACATCACTTCAATTAGAAGTGAGAAGTGACCATGGAAGAGAATTTGAAAATCGGAAATTCGATGCTTTTTGCAACGAATCAAGAATCTTCCATAACTTCTTAGCACCTAGAACACCCTAGCAAAATGAAGTACTGGAACACAAGAATAGAACACTTCAGGAAATGGCCAGAACCATGCTTAGTGATTTTAAGTTACCAAAGTACTTCTGGGCAGAAGCTGTTAACACTGCCTGCTATATTCTAAATAGAGCTTTGATAAGATTTAAACTTAAAAGACTCCATATGAGTTATACAAAGGTAGAAAGCCAAGTATTGGATATTTTCACATTTTTGGATGTAAATGTTTTATTCTAGACGACAAGAAAAATCACCTTGCCAAATTTAATGCAAAATCTTATAAAGAAATTTTTCTAGGATATTCTAGTAATAGTAAAGCATATAGAGTGTGTTGTAGAAGAATCTATCCATGTTGTTTTTGATGAATCTGATTCTACTTTTAGAATTTTAGAAAATGATGATGTTGTAGATTTTGATCAAGAAAAGCATTGTAGATTTTGATCAAGAAAAGCATAATGAACAGTCAAAACAACTAGAATAGCTCGAAAATGAGCAAAATGTTGATAATCAGGTCGAACTAGTACATGGACATGAAGATCAGAACATAAGTAAAAGTCAAATGCCAAAATCAGAAAGTGAGAATTCTAACCTACCAAAAGAGTGGCGATTCCATAAGTATCATCCTCAACAGGATATTATTGACAACCCTTTAGAAAGGATGATGATTAGAGCTCAACTTAAAAGATATTTTGGCAATGCTCCTTTTGTTTCTCAAATAGAACCTAAAAATTTAGAAGATACTAAAAATCATGAAAATTGGATTCTTGCTATGCAATATGCAAGAAGAACTGAATCAGTTTGAGATAAACCAAGTTTGGAAACTTGTTTCTAGACCTAAAAGATATTCTATTATTAGAATGAAATGGGTGTTTAAAAATAAGCTTGATAAACATTGTAATGTTGTGAGAAACAAAGCAAGGTTAGTGGCTCAAGGTTACAACCAAGAACAGGGTCAATTTTGATGAAACCTTTGCTCCAATTGCTAGACTTGTGGCCATTAGAAAGCTTTGCGTATTTGCATGCTTTAAAAACTTCATGTTGTATGAAATGGATGTAAAAAGTTCTTGTCTAAATAGTTTTCTAAATGAAGAAGTGTATTTTTAACAACCACTCGGTTTTGAAGTTTATGAAAAACCAAACCATGTTTACAAACTTACTAAAGCACTTTATAGTTTAAAACAAGCTCCTAAAGCTTGGTATGAAAGATTAAGTAAGTTTCTATAGGCTCCGCTAAAGCTTGTATGAAAGATTAAAGTAAGTTTCGTATTAGAAAATGGTTTTCCTAGAGGAAAGGTGGATACTATACCTGTTTATGAAAAAGGCAGCCTCTGATATTTGAGTTGGGGTGCAGAATCTATGTTGAATTGACATAACTTTGGGTTCTTTCTACTAATGACGTTCTTTGTAAGACAAATCTATGTTGATGACATAATCTTTGGTTCTACTAATGACGTTCTTTGTAAGAAATTCTTTAAGATTATGCAGAGTGAGTTTGAAATGAGTATGATGGGAGAATTAAACTTCTTCCTTAGACTTCAAGTTAAACAACGTGACAATGGAATCTTCATAAATCAAGCAATTACACTCGTGAACTGTTGAAAAGGCTAAAAATGGAGAATGCCAAGGTATGTAGCACACCAATGAACCCATCCTCAAAATTAGAAAAAGGTTGAAAATCGAAAGGATATGGATATTAAGTTGTTTAGAAGTATGATTGGTTCTTTAATATATCTAACTACAAGCAGACCTGACATTCACTTTAGTGTTTGTTAATGTGCTAAATTTCAATCATATCCCAAAGAATCTCATTTAATTATTGTAAAAAGAATTCTGAGATATCTTTGTGTAACTTCTAATCTGGGTCTGTGGTATTCTAAGATGATACATTTGATCTTGTTAGGTATAGTGATTCTGATTTTATAAGAAGTAGAATAGATAGAAAGAGCATGTCTGGAACTTACCAATCTCTAGGTAGCGCCCTTATATCATGGTTTAGCAAGAAGCAGACTTTTGTTGCTCTCTCTACCGCATAGGCATAATACATTGCTGCTAGAAGCTGTGTTGCACAAGTTCTGTGGATCAAGCAACAATTGACAGACTATGGTCTGAAATTAGAAACAATTCCAATCAGATGTGACAACACATGCGCTATCAACTTGTCTAAAAATCCAGTCCAGCACTCTAAAACCAAGCATATAGAACTCGGACATCATTTCATATGCAACATGTTAAAAAAGGTGACATAGTGGTTGAGTTCATCCCTACTAAAAAGCAATTGGCAGATATTTTCACTAAACCTTTAAATGAAAGCCAATTCTGCTTAATTAGAAAAGAATTGTGTATGTTAGTTCTACACTCTTAACTTTAGAACTCTGATTATTATGTTCTAAATGTTTTCTATGTTTGAGAATGAAAGACCTATTCCATGTTATATGTTTTTGCAAAGTTTAATTCTGTGTGAATTTTTTTTTGAATGTTTTTGTGTTTAAAAGAGCTTAAAATGGTTCTAATGTAGAATTCTAATGTCGCCATCTACGTCAGATTTTAATTTTACTAGACAAGTCAAATCAATCATTTTTTTTATTTTTGTTATTTTGTGTTATTTTTTTATTTTTATTTCCTTTTTTTGGTGGTGACAAGTCTTTAATTGAGTGTGTCTACTTGCTTGAATTTATTGGCTAAGGTTATTAAAAGTTAATTCAGTTATTTTTCCCTCCCCAAAAATAGCTTATTCAACTTTCAAAACTATCATATTTAAACTTCTTGTTTCTCTCTCCCACGTTTTTTACATGACCTATCTCTTAATCAAAACTTCTCTTCTAAATTATTTCTCTCTCTCCTAAAACCATAACTTCTCTAAACTATTTTCTCTTTCTTCTACCAAACACCATTTGTTCTTCCTTCTTCTCACTCAATGAAACCCTAATCCTTTTCTACTCCAAAATCTTAGCCATGATCATATCCAGTTCCTCCTCCTCTGATTATATGTCTGGTGAGGAATTAAAACTGCCCATGAAGTTAACCAAGAAGTTCAAGAAGCTTGAGCTGGAAGTTAAGAAATCTGTACTGGAGTTAAGTTTAGTAAAAGAAAATCAAGGAGTAATCTAGAGAAAACTAAAGGAAAAGGGAAAGCAAGAGAAAAGGACTCTATTTCTTATGGCAAAGGTAAATCTATTTTGTTCCCAAACTTTCTGATGTGCTCTTATGTGGTTGATTGGAAATTCTTTAGGAAACTAGAATTTAAGTTTAGAGAGTTGTTTGAGTTTCAAGGGTAGATAGATTTTTTATCTGTGAACAAACCTTGTTATGAGAATGTTGTTAGGGAATCTTATGGGTCTCTTAGAGTAACTAGTTCAAAAGTGTTTTCTGTGAGACCAGATGAAGAAATTAGAGTGTTGTCTTTTATTGACATAAGCAACATTTATAAAATTCCTAACAGTGGGTCTAGGGTAACCACCATTAGACTTGATGAGTATAAAAAGGATGAGTTTATAAGAAAAATGGCCAAAAAGGGTTCTGCAGAAATACAAATTAGTGTGATTGACTGCTCTAACCTTCATGAGAATAGAAGTGGCTATACAAACTAGTTGTGCACTATATTTTTCCTTAAAGTGGCTCTCTCACCTATATTAATCAGTTTGAGTTGTGCATAATGTGGCATATAGTGGAGAAGAAGCCCTTTAATTTGTGTTATGCTATTTTTGATAAGATTCAGAGCAATCCCAAGAAGTTGCCTTATGGTATGGTGTTGACTCCTATTTTTGAGTTTTTAGGAGTAAATTTGGAAAAGAAGAGGTGCTATAGTGTGTCAAAATTGGATAGCAATTCTTTGAAGTTAAAAGATGAAGAATGGAAAAGAAGAGGTGCTATAGTGTGTCAAAATTGGATAGCAATTCTTTGAAGTTAAAAGATGAAGAAGATGAGGAAGAAAAAGAAAAAGAAGAGAAAAAGGTCTTAGAAAAAGAAAAAGAAGAGAAAGAGTTCTTAGAAAAAGAAAAACTTGAGAAAGTAAGAACAGAAAAGAAGAGAGTCAGTTTGGAAAAGGAGAAATTAAGTCTAGAAAAGGATCAAACTGAAGTTGAAAAGAAAAAGAGAAGATTAGAAAAAGGAAAAGAGAAGTTAGAAGAGTCTTAAAAAGGACAAGGGAAAGAAACTGAAGAAAAACAAGAAGAAAAAGAAGAAGATCAAGGAAAGAAGAAAGAAAAGAAGCTGAAACTGAAAAAGAAGCTCCTCAATATAAAGAGGATTTTATGGATCTTGGAGGCAATGAACCTAAGATGACAAGAAAGGATGAGGTAGAGGTGATACTTGAAGAGGCTAGTGATACTGAAATTGAAAAATTAGATATAAGTGATGAAGAAAAAATGAAGCCTGCAACTGAAGTTACAAGGACTTTAGAGCAGATCTCAGTAGAGAAAAGTAGAGAGGCCATGTTGATCCAAATAGAGAAGGAACTCATTGAAGAGCACAATAAAGAACTTGATGAGGCCATCAAGCATGGCAAGGCTGTAGTGAAACACACTCAGTCTCTCATTGAGTATATGAAAAAAGTGAAGAACATCAATGACAGAAGGCTTGCTATTTTCAAGGTCAAAGCTACGCCCTAGCCTCCATCTTCTGAAAAGTCAAAAACATTCAAGCGCACTACTGGGAGGTCAACTGACTGGAGAGGAAAACCTCCTCTACATCCTTCTTCCAAAAGTTCTGAGAATCCTGATAGGTGTCATTTTTAAAGTATTTTTAGTATAGTTTTTATTTAGAAATTTAGTAAATTTTATCACTTTAATTTATTTTTACTCTGTTTTAATTATAATTTTTGTTCAAAACTTCATTGAATCATAATCCACATGATCTGAAAGACATTTACAAGTTTTTGGAACAGAAAAGAGCATTATAAAGCAAAATACTTGAGCTCGAGCACGCCCCGCCCGTGCACCATAACACGCCCATGCTAAAACTAAAAGAAATCAAGTGGAGAGTCAGGGGCTAGAACGGCTAGCCCATGCTATATGGCACGCCCGTGCCCAAAAGAACCTCAGGGCGTGTTTGTCTAGCACGCTCGTGATGAAAAATATCTTGGAAGGTAAGAGCCTAGCACGCCCTAGCCGTGCTAGGGCGCACACCCGTGCCACAAAGACTCCTCTAAGCGTGTTGCAGAACACGGCTTGTGCTAAATCATTCATAGATCTAGACTCTAGCATGCCCAAGCCGTGCTAGATGGCACGCCCGTGCTACGAAGGCAGAGCTGACTTGAACTAAAAACGCAAGCCACTCTTTTTCTCACATGGGCCCACCTCAAATATATTCCTAAACGTGCAAAACAAGATCTAAACCTATCTAGGAAGAGAGAAGAGTCCTAACTAAGAGGAAATCCAAGGCCTGATCAGTTATGATCTCCAATGAAGATTTCATACTTAATAAGGATTCTATTTCCTAAACGGAGTCAAATTTTCCTCCAGGAGGTCTATATAAAGAGGGGAGCTATTCATTGTACAGGCATCTCGAATTCTAGTATTTTTCTACATAGTTCTCTCTCTCTCAAAGATTTCAATCATCCAAGATTTGTGCCAAGATTCAAGGAAGCCATTCACATAGCTGTTTTCTAGTTTTTATTTCTAAACTTTTAATCTTGTCTTTCTTTTCATTATTCATTATTGATTATGAAGTTTTATTCAAGTATTACTGAGTTTTATTTAATTACTATATTGAGCTAAACTATCATACTAGGGATTTGATGTAGCTTAATTCGATTCCAATTTATAATATTAGATTTACTTTTCCTTGTTCTTGCTATAATTTATTATTGAACTTAAAACTTCCAGGCAGAGTTTATCCCCTAGATTGATTTATTTCATTAATCGCTATTGGAAGAAGGGTTTTTGATACGAAAAAGGTAATAAATTACATGAGAATAATAACTTGATGCGGAAGCTATATGGTTTTACTCATGGGGGGTTTTCATAAGTTAATACATGAAGAATATAACTTGATGCGAAGCTATATGGTTTACTCATGGGGGTTTTCAATAATTAATGACCTTAGGTTATGAATTCAACAAAACCAAACCATAAAAACTTAATAGATTGTAATTCGATGTTTTGATGCGCTAATTGGACAGATAGGTAATAGACCGGATTAGGAATCGCTAACGAATACGATCGGGAGAAGCTTGTTAGTGATTGTAGGGTTGCTTTTCCCCTACTTAAACAATTAAAATTGATTATTCAAACTAATAATAATAAATTGGATAGAATTAAGTGCAAAATCAATGATCCCTAGTTAGTTTTAAATCCTTGATCTCTTTTCAATATAATTTTGTTGCTTGATTTCCTTTCTGTTTTATTTCGAATTTACTTTTCTTATACAATCCTCTCTTATTGTCGTTTAAAATAAATAATAGTTAACATAATTTTGGTACTTGATTATACAATCCTGTGGGATACGATACTTTACTTTATTCTACTATTACTTGTTGCGATTTCGTACACTTGCAAAAATCACTGTCAAGTTTTGGCGCAATTGCCTGGATTGGCATTATCGATTCAATACCTTTTCTTATAACAAATCTCTCTTATTGTCGTTTAAATAATAATAGGTTAACATAATTTTGGTACTTGATATACAATCCCTGTGGATACGATACTTTACTTATTCTATATTACTTGTTGCGATTTCGTACACTTGCAAAAATCACTGTCAAGTTTTTGGCGCCATTGCTGGGGATTGGCATTATCGATATCAATACTAATTACCCTATTATTAATTTAGACATTCTTTTTGTTTTATTTAATTTTCTTTTAATAATTATTTCAGGTGTTTATGCAAAGAAGATCAGGTAGGACTGAACCCCTAGTCTTTGATCTAGAAATTAAAAGAACTTACTATAGGAACAACGCTACAAGAAGAGCACGTGAAATAAATTCCGAATAGCAAGCAGACATGGTCAATGGAAACGAAATAGAAGATGAACCTCCATTTCAAAATTCGGTCCGCACCTTGCGAGACTACACAACACCTAATCTTAATGGGACCACCTTAAGTATTACAAGACCTCTGGTGGAAGCTAATAACTTTGAAATCAAACCCGCAATTATCCAAATGCTTTCCACCTCGATTCAATATGGGGGTTTGCCAAGTGAAGATCCTAACGCTCATATCACAAATTTCCTAGAAATTTGCGATACTTTCAAACAGAATGGTGTTTCTGAAGATGCAATTAAACTGAGACTTTTTCCTTTCACTCTTAGGGATAAAGCACGATCTTGTTTCCTTTCACATCTTAGGGATTAAAGCACGATCTTTGGTTATAAGTCATGCCTCTGCTGGAGTTCACAACATTGGAAATTTAGCCGCAAAAGTTTTTAGCAAAATTCTTTACATCTTCAAAAGACCCCCAAAAACTGCGCAATGAGGATAATTGACATTTGCTCACCATGATCAAGAAAGTCTTGTATAAAAGCTTAGAAAAGAATTCAAGGACTTGTTGGAAAGTGCGCACATCAACAGTTTGACTAGATAGATTACAGGGTAGCACAACTTTTTTATAGATGCATTATCTCCTAAACATTAAAATCACTTTAGATGCAGCTGCAAAATCACTTTAGATGCAGCTGCAGGTGGATCTTTTGAGAGGAAGGCAATTGATGAGGCATATGAATTGATAGAGGAGATGGCAAGCAACAGCCATTATCAAAACAATACTGAAAGGAAGGGAATTGCAGGAGTCTATGAAATAGATGCCATTACAGCATTCGATGCCAAGGTAGATAACATGGTAAGAAAATTGGACCTATTAACTACTAATCCTGTAAATTCTATTATGCAAGTTTGTGACAGATGCAATGGGCAACACAAGATTGGAGAATGCATGATAGACTCTTTGAATCCGCAAACCTTAGAGCAAGTAAACTATATGATGAATCAAGAAAGAATTACCCAAACTTTAATTCATATGATAACAGATTGAGGAACCACCCTAATCTGTCATACGGGAATCCTAACAATGCTTTGAACACACCACCAGGCTTTCTTCCTCAAGAAAAGAAATCTCATGATGATCTCCTTACTGCCCTTTCTAAATCGCATATGGATTTCATGAATGAAACCAGAGAAAACCACAAAATCCAATAGGCTGCGATAGGATTTCATGAATGAAACCAGAGAAAACCACAAAATCCAATAGGCTGCGATAAGAAATTTGGAGATTCAGTTAGGACAATTCGCAAACATGATGGCATCTCAAGCTCAAGGTACGTTACCTAGCAATACTAAAAAAAATCCTAAAGAACAGGTACAGGCTATCACCTTAAGAATCGGCAAACAGTTAGAAGAGCCACCAAAGAAAGAAAAGAAGGCGGAAGAATAGAAAAAGATTCCCATCATTGACCTAGAAGAGCAAGAAGAAGTGAAACCCTATGTTCCACCTGTCCCCTTCCCACTAAGGTTAAAGAAAGCACAAGATGACAAGAGCTTCCTAAAGTTTTTGGATGTATTCAGAAAGCTTCAAATCAACATTCCTTTTGCCAAAGTGTTTTCCCCCGGAGAAAAAAAATGGTTGTTTTTTTATGTTTTGGTGTTTGTTTTTTGAAAAGTGGTGACAAAACCTTTGGATATACGATGTCGATAAATCGGTCTTATAAATCATTTTTAGTCGCCACCCATTATTTCGGCAATGGGATTCGGCAATGGGACGTTTTGAATTTTTTATTTTTGTAAAAAGTGGACTCCATTTTCAAACCCCATTTATTATTCGAGCCTCTTATTTTGGAAAAACTGGTCCAGGCGTACCAAGTACGATTTCTAGGTAAGGGAAATTGGGGTACGTGTCGGCCCGTTGGAAGCGACGCAGGATAAACCGGCCTCCTTTACCTACGATTTTCTAATTGGACTCTTATTTTAGAAAAACCGATTAATTTTAAACCCAACCCGAATAAATCGAACCGAGTTCCTATGTGGGAAAATAACTAACCGTCCCAATATAATTTCCTCATTTCATTGCATTCATTATAAATAAATTCACCAACATCCATCATTCATCCATAGCACATATCAAGTATAGAATAAAAAGACCCGCTCTTGCCTTATGGTTAAAGGCGGGCCACAAACCGAGTTTGATAATATAATAAATAATAAACAAAGAGAAATAAATCGTAAAACCTCATAATCATTAATAATTAATCGATTTGATTTGATTAAATCTTAATTTGCCCATGTCCCATGTTTGATCATTTTCTGAATTGAGATTAAAGTCTACTTAATAATATGAAATTAAGATGAAATAAGGAAAGTATACTGAAATTTTAGGGCAGTTGCGTCACGCATGTGTTCCATAAGGAATAGTCGCGTGACGCAGCTCCCCTTATTCATATTACTGGAAGTAGGTACAGTTGCGCCACGCAGCTGTTCTATGAAGAATAGTCGCGTGACGGAACTCTCAGCTGCGTGACGGAACTATTCGCAACTTATTGAAATTTCTAGTTTTATTGATTATTCATCCAAAATATCACATTAAATAAAATATCTACATTAAATATAAAGGTATTCTGGGTATACGAATAGTGCGTCCGGCAGGTGGTTCCAGTCTAAAATCCAAGACTTTGACATGAAAGTCACGTCACGCAGGGTACGGAGCCTGCGTGACGCGGCTTGCTCTGGTCCGGAACTTACCATCAAACTACTCTTTTTAAACGTGTTCTTTTATCAAACCAAGTTTAATACAAGATTCAGAAACACTCAGAGATGGGCAAAATGTAGTTTAATCAAAACCAAACTAACTAAAATACTAAGAAAAATGAGACTTTCCACAAATAAGTAACTAAAATAATGCAAAATAATGGTTTAGATGAATTTACCTAACCCTCAGATTGAGGATTTGAGGATTGCATACGATATGGTTGATCTAGGGATGAAGCTTCACGATCCCAGAAATGTTCAATGCCCAATCTTAACACTACAGCCCTTCTTTTTTCTTTTTTTTTTTTTTATGTCCTTTTGATATTTTTAGGCTTTCAATCTATGTGCCTAATGGCTTGATCTTCCTCAAAGTTACTCACTGGAGTCTTTTTGGAAAACCCTAGCCGCAATCGTTTTCTTTTAGTCTAAAATACCTTAGTCTTTTTTTGAGAGAAAATGAGAAAAATTCCAAAAGTCCCGTTTTTTGCTGTGTACTGCAGTATTTATATGGCTAGGGAAACAGGGCAGTCGCGTCACGCGGGTATGAGCTGCGTGACGCACCCGAAAACCTGCGTGACGCGACTTACTTTTGCTGTGACGCGACTTACTTTTTCGTAAGTTGCCTAAGCGTATCCATTACAAACAGTGCAGGCCGTTGCACGGGCGCGGCGCCAGGGTGTCAAGCCCTGTTGGAGCTTACAAGAGCATCATGATGGGGCATTTAATAAATGTTGTGAGGAACTTGAAGGCATTCCTAGGCTTCTAATGTTGTTGGTGGCATGTGAAACTCTTTACCGGAGGCCATTTTGGACATTTACTGAAAGTATGCCAATATGGTACTTAAAACGTCCGGAATGTCGCGAGGATCGCGAAACAGGTCCCGGAATATTTTTTTGGGACCCGGAACCGCCGGCGGCACCTGCCGCCAGACCCGTTTTGGCCTATAAAATGGCCTCTCCCCCTTCATTTTTGACACCCCCTGTCTGTGTTGACGGATGATCTTTCTCCCTCCCACACTCCTTGCGATTTCTTTACCGGTTTTTTGCATTTTAATTCAATTTTTATTATATTTTGTTATGATATTTGCACACTAAAATCAAACAAATTATTAAAAATAATTAATCATTTCCCAAGCGAGGAGCTTAATCTGGAGTAAGAAAGCGGTATTCCAGATTAAATCAGGTCGTAAAAACGAAACTACTGGCCTATTTTAATTTTAAGACTTCATGCATGCTTCTCTTCTACTCCATAATTCTACACTGCATAAATGCCATCCATGTCATCATTAGGCAAACAAATTGCTCAAGTAAATGAATTTAAGCTAAATGCCCGGTTAATTAATAATCCGTGGTAATAAGCCTTAAATCCGACAATTTTGGCTAAAGAGCCTAGTTTAATTAATAACTACGGTTCTAAACTGCCTTTATTTTCAAACAAATCCGGCTTAAGTCCAATATCAAATTTGGTGGCTAAAAGCTTAATGCAATCGCTGTTTTTGGCAACAAATTGGGCCTACAAAGTTTAGATCGAATCTATTTTGGCAAAACAGATTGCCTAAATCCAACTAAACTAATTGCCTAAAACAACGCATTTTGGCTAAAGGCCTTAAAATCAATCATTTTTGGCGACAATCGCCCAATCACATCATTTTGGCAAATTAATTGCCTAGATCAAAACATTTTGGCCAAAGGCCTTAAAATCAACCACTTTGGCGATAATCGCCTAAATTACACATTTTGGCAAACGAATTGCCTAAATCAAAACATTTTGGCTAAAGGCCTTAAAATCAATTATTGGACAACAAAACGTCTTTCGGCAATAATAAGCCCGAACACCAATTTTGGCAATAAAAAGCCCAAACATCATTTTGGCGACAAATCGCCCAACAAAACGTCCCGAACAACCATTTTTGGCACAAATGCCCTTAAAAAACCAACATTTTTGGCGACGGAACCGGTAATTCGAATAAGTCGAGCATGTTGGTAAAATGCCTAAACAAACATGCACATGAGACAAAGCATATCACACACTCATGCATTTAAGCAACACCTTCAAAGCCCTTCAAGAAGGCCTATCGAACTACGTTTGACTTTGATCTTCCATTCAAAACGGAGTACGTAGCACGTTCGGTGATTTTCACCCCCGGGCGGCAAGTCAAAAATCACTCAAACATTTCAATTAATCCATCATTCACCTTGCAAAGCATTCAATTCATCGGTTAAGTTTTAGTCAGCTGCACAATGAGTCTCGGGATCCACCTCGGGTTTGCAGACTGTGCCTTAAACATTGGATATGTATTAAGACTAGATAACTAGGTTAATTAAAATTGGAGTCAGCTTAGGGTTTTTTTCCGTAGTTTACCCTTAAATAACTTAACAAGGTGGCGACTCCATCACATCATGTGGCATTTCTTCCTTAGTCTCCACATGCATCCATAATGCATATGATAATTTGGGGAGGGGGTTCATCAGTTTGGCGACTTCACTGGGGACTTGTGTAATCGATTTTGAAACATAAAGTGGACTACAAATTGGTTGCATCAACTAACCTGCCCTCTTTAGGGCATTATTTTGTTGTGGTCTCATTTTTGCAGGGTATCCTAACGCACGAATCAAAGTGTTGCTTTCTTACAGAATTATAGATGTGGCGATTAAGGAAATCTGGACCCTTAATTATAAATGTGAATTAAAACATTAAAAGCTTGTTGATGCTTATTTGCTTCGAAGTTGAGAACTTTTTCTCCATTGCATAAAAAATGGAATTTCAAAATGAATTTCTTTCCCTGTTCTCTATTTCAACCTTCTGATGTCTGGATAGGCAAAAGTGCGGCTGATCGGCAGGTCGTCTTTGATTATGTCCTCGGACTAGGCCCAGGAAAGGGCCGTCCTCTCTGTTTACCGGGGATCGCGTCGGCGCACGATTGGGCCGCAAAACCTCCCTAATCCTTTTGGGGATGGCCCCCCCATGGGGCAATGCGTACTGTGCTTGGATGCCACACGCGAAACTCCTTGTTTCACATGTGGTTGGTATATCCATGCTCAAGGTTTCAAGGGTCCCTTTATAAAGCCTATTCTCTATTGTGCGTCATAGCCTATAGAACAATATCCCTAGGACTGTAAGTGCCACCCAATAATTTTGGGGTTGAGCAATCGTGAACAGATTATGTTGTGATGTTGTCCGATTCACAAGCATTCACCATACTTCACAAATAAAAAAAAAAACATTCCATGTTCAAGCGGAAAATACATTTTGGTCTCTGAGGCTGAAAAATTAAATTTTGGTCCCCTGAGACCTGGAAATTATCATTTTTGCCACAGAGGCCCAAAAGATTCACAAAAAATTTGGGCCCCTAAGGCCCAAAAATTCCAATTTGGCCCATAAAATGGCCTAAAAATTCTCAGATTTGGCCCCAAAGGCCCCAAAAATTCACATTTTGGCCACGAAGGCCCAAAAAGATTCCTCAATTTGGCCCCTAAAGGCCCAAAAAAATTCACATGTTTGTGGCCACGAAGGCCAGTAAAATTTACCCAATTTGGCCCCCAAAGGCCCAAAAAATTCAACGAATTTGGCTAAGCCCGAATACAGGTGCATGCACATATTGTTGATGGCCACAGAGGCCCGAAAATTCACAATTTAGCCACAGAGGCCCGAATTCACAATTTGGCCATAAGGCCCAGAAACTCATCACAATTTGCGCCTCGTAGGCCAGACAGAAAAAAATCCCGATTTTGGCCCTAAAGGCCCACGATAAATTCCCATCTTGGCCCCTAAGGCCCAAAAGTCCACATCTTGGCCCCAAAGGCCCAAAAAGGCCCAAAAAATTCAAACAATTCGGCCGACGGAGGCCGACAAAAGTTCACAATTCAGCCCCTAAGGCCGAAAGTTCTGTTATTATTGGCCACAAACCAGGCCCAGAAAATTCTCGATTTGGCCCCAAAGGCCCAGAAAAGCCCAAATTTGGCCCATAATGGCGCCAAAATGCCCAATTTGGCCCATAAGGGCCAAAAATCGCCCATAAAGGCCCCAAAACATGGCCGATAAGGCCCAAAAATGCCCATTTTGGCCACAAAAGGCCCAAAAATTATTCATTTGGCCCCAAATGTCCAAAAAATTCCAATTTGAACCCCAAAAAGGCTCAAATCACTCAATGTTGGCCCGAAGGCCCCAAAATCACATTTGTGGCCGCCTAAGGCCCCAAAAGAAATTCCTTTGAGAACCTGGGGCCTTTCGAAAAGTCGAGGTGTCCAGCCCTAAGCACTCTACCATTACAATCACATCCCGAGATTTGGGTCCTAAATCCTAGGGTGTCCTAGCATTACCCCAACATTTACCCTATCCCTCGACACTATTCAGACACTACTATGAAAACACCTATTATATTAGAATAGTCCTAATCGTGTTTGACTATGCTTTACAGGTACCCCTCCAAAAGACCGTACCCGTACCTCAGAAACACCAGCTGAGCTCTCACCCACAAGTCCAACAACCCCAACTGCACCAATGGCATCACTGTTCTGAGCATTCAAGAACCTTATGGAACAACTGGAGGCCAGTATGGAGGCCCCAGAATGATGAGCATTAAGCTGCCCCAGAGAACTGCCCTTTGTAGCTGAACTAGGTAGTGTAATGAAATGGGGCCTTTCAGGCCGTAGGGGAAGTGGACCTGCTAACCTCGCAATCAGGACCTGGTACTGGAACCGAAGACAAAACCCTACGCCTTAACCTGGATGACATGCCCTCGCAGAACTGCTTGCTGAGGCTGGAAGCTCAGGAAAAATGAGAAAAAATTAAGAAAACTGTTGGAAAGGTCAATCACTGCCTTAAAACACACAGAGGAAGTTGGTCGACATGGACTCCTTGTTCCTTGTTCCCCGACAGTAAGACTGCCAACGAAAAGTTCAAAATGGCCCACATGGATAGTTTTCCGAAGGAAACCACTTGTCCAAAACCACCTGAAAATGTTATGTGGGTGCCCTTAACCCGTTTCGGACTGAACAACGAGCTCCTTGCCAGTGTTTCAGCAATCTTTGACTGGTGCTTCGTGCATTAAGATGGTTTGGTTAGCTCTTAAGATCCGTTCCAAAATGAAGAGATTGGGAGGACATATGCAATGCTTTCAACACGCAGTACCTATTATAATATTGAAAAGTGGATGTTACCCCGGGGGAGCTAGAAACCACTAAACAAAAGAACAAGTGAGCCCTTCTCCTCGTTCCTTTTCCGAGGTGGAGAGCCAAACTATCCAATGATCAACGCGAACCCTACTGAATCAGGAGACAAGTTGACAACTAATATATCAAGAAATTTACTGCCTGTTCTACAGTCAAGAGCTTCAAACACAGTTCTTGCCTACCGTTCCAATCGCTCCATTGCGACTGCAACTAAGGTTGGAAGACCTTAATCCATGTTGGGTCAACTCCAAAAGAAGTACTCATACAGAGAAAGCAGAATCATGGCTGGGGTCCAGGGAGACCAAATGAAATAGCCAGCTATACGATCCCTCACGAATCCCTTTACCGTGTTGGGAATTTCTGGGAAAACAACAGCCAAGGAGGCATATATCTGATCCTCGGCATGCCAAATGCCTTTTGGTGTTGCCGAGAAGCAGTGAAAGAAATTTACCTGAAGCCTTAGAAGCATGGCCATTACCAACAACCCCCTGCCCGCCCCGGAATTTCAAAGCCAATGAATACTGTGATGTACGCATCCAAGGACATGGGCAATAAAGACCGAATCATGCTGGACTTTGAAAAATCGTCTACAAGACCTGGTTGGACAAATGGGTCCAATCATCCCCAAAGCAAGCTGAACATCAAACCAATCACCTTGCCTACCAGGGGAATTAATGGCAGAAAAAAAAGAAAAAAATGCTGAACAAGAATCGTTCGAGCTCCCTTTTGAACTTTTCTTAGAAAATGAATGAAGTTTGGTGTCCTGAGGAAGATTGATATCAAAACCTCCCAAAAGAAGACAAAGGAATTGTTTCAAGACCACAACCACCAATGTCTGATCCTGATTGAAGCATCGAGAAGAACAAAGTCAACTACAGGTCCAATCCAATCCTAGTCCATCGCACAGATGTCTATCTTTAGGGTCTAGTTTTTTTCTTTTCATTTTCATTTCCATTCAGTGTTTCCATTCAATTCAAATTTGTAAATCTAAAGTCTCTGTAACAATAAATTTGTCTTATCAATAAACAAAGGGGATTAGTTTTTATGGTTCCAATCATGTTTATACCTCTTTTCCCTATCCTTCCTATTGAAAGCACAAAAAAAAAAAAATCGAAAAAAATTAATTATAATAAAAAATGAAAAAAAAAAATGAAATGATGGGACAAAAAAAGAAGAAAATAAATATGGGCAAAAAAAATGCATTCATTTTGCCTCTGCGAATTCAATCAAAGCTGGGGGCATCCTAAAGAAGCAACCATCAAAGGGGAAGTTTTTGAAGGGTAATCATGGAAGGATCCAAGCAAAGGGTACGAAGACTTCCAAAACAGTAACCGAGGCAAAAGCCGATTGAAGGGTTAAGGGCCCAGAATGGGTTCTCCGAAAACCCAAAGAATGGAAGATGCTCCGATAGAGAGGTGTCTGAATTTTTGAGCTTAAAAGCAACAGAATAAAGAAGTTATGTTTTCGGAATTGGATTGGGTCTGCACGAAGTTTGCAATGCCTATAATACACTACTGCAAGTCAGCCTCAGAATCAAGTTTGCCGTCGAAATTCTTTATGGAGAAGGGCTGCTTCTAAAGTGAGAAAGGAAAAAAAACCCGGGACCAAAATGAAACCTTTGGTCAAAAGGAAGTCCAAAAGGAACGTTCTGCACAAAAGAAAAGAAATCAAGGACAAAAGCTAACAGGTAAATCAAGTTGTCAAAAACGGTGTCCAACTGCAAGCTCTCCGTTAAAATTTCAAGCCATCAGGGTAGATGACGATCATTTCAGCCATAAGGACAAAGACCAACCAGGCTGCTCACATTTTGAAAACAGCAAGTTAAAAAGAAGTAAGTCATTTTCCACACGAATTGGATGACAAAACACCTTGAAAATCAAGCGCCAAACATGCACAAGTCAAGTGGTCCCTTATAAACAAGGACCATTTTCTCAAAACAAGGAAAAGGAAGAGTCCTCCTCAAAATTCCTTATGAGAGGAGAACCATTGAGGAAATAGTTTCAAAAATTCAAAGCAGGAAGAATCAAAGTTCCAAGAAAGAAGGAAAATCAAATTAACCTCAAGAATTCAAAACATGGCGAAGCCCACAACCTCAAAAGCATAAAAGCTTTCTTCAACACTTCCAAGCCACTGCAAAGTTACCACCACAATGTGGGTATTCCAAACTCTTTGTGAGAATACGAGTCAAATCTTCAGTCAGATCAGTTGGTAGAAAACCACACCAACAACAAAGTCAGATTCACCTAGGGCAATCACCTATAATACCGAAGCGGAGTCAACCTAAGGTTGATTCAACATCAATAGACGGGAAGGAATGCGCCGCAAAGACATCAAGCGGGGAAGGAATCCCGCAAAGACAATCAAGCCCGGGAAGGAATCCCGCAAAGACATTCAAGCGGGAAGGAACCCCCGCGATGAAATTCAAGCCCAGAAATGGATTTCGTGCATCACAACATACAATTGGGGAATGAATCTCGCAGAACCTCAAGCCGGGAAAGGATCCGCAACAAAAATCAGAAGCCAGAAAATGAATTCTGCATCACATCAAGTCGGGATGATATCTTCGAAAGCCTCAAGCTCGGAAGGAATCCCGCGACGAAATCAAGCCAGAAATAATTCTGCATACAACATCAAGTCGGGAAAGAATCCAGCAGAAGACAATCAAGCCGGGAAGAATCCCGCAAAGACATCAAGCCGGGAAGGGAATCATGGCGAAAGAAAGTCAAAACAGAATGAATTCTGCATCAACATTCAAGCGGGAAGGAAATGCTCCCGCAAAGACATCAAGCCGGGAAGGAATCCTGCGAAGAAATCAAGAACAGAAATGAATGTCTGCATGCAACATTCAAGCCGGGAAGGAAATTCACGCAAAGACATCGCAAAGCCGGGAAAGGAATCCTGCGAAGAAATCAAAAACAGAAATGAATTCTCGCAATCGACAACTCCGCAGGCCGGGAAGGAATCCTGAAAGACATCAAGCCGGGAAGGGATCGCTGCCAAAGAAATCAAAACAAGAAATGAATTCTGCATCAAACATCAAAGCCGCGGAAGGAAATCCCGCAAAGACATCAAGCTGGAAGGAATCCTGGCGAAGAAATCAAGACCCAGAAATGGAAGTTCTGCATCAAACATCAAGTCAGGAAGGAATCCTGGCAAAAATTTCCGAAGCCGGGAAAGGAATCCCGCAAAGACATCAAGCGCGGGAATTAATCCCGCGAAGAATCAAGTCGGAAATTGAATTCCGTACGAGCCGAGCACAGAAGTTCGCATCCCAGAAGGAACTACGAAAGACCTGAATTCTTCTCCCCATTCCCCGAAGAGTTTCTTGGAGATAGCGTAGGACAGCCAACGAAGGGCGCGGTCACAAACAATAAGTGTCATCATAAAAGCATTTTCTCTTGTGCCAAATAAAAAAATATTAATAATAAAATAATAAAGAAAAGAGAAGAAAAGAAAAATAAAAGCCTGGGTCGAAAAACCCGAAAAGGGGCCGCTTCAGGCAAGAATGAGCCCGCTAGCTGAAACCCGAAAGGGCGTCTAGGCAAAAGTTAGGGGCAAAAGCCTGCTAGAGTCGTAAACCCGAAGGGGGCTACTAGGGCCAAAGTTAGGCAAAAAGAAAAAAATGGCTTTCAAAAGGTCTTCTCAGGAGTTATAATAAATTCATTTTTTCCAGGAACGCACTGAATCCCTTCGAGTCAAAATACTACAAAAGAAAAATTGTGGAGTCTCTAAATGAGTCTCCAAATCGAGTCTTCCATCACAGTGGTCATTCCACGTGACGAGTCACAAAAATCGAGTCAATCTCAAAAGTTCATTTTGAAAGCGTTACTCTTTCGAGTCATTCCTCGATAAAAAGAGAGAGAAGAAATGTCAATTCATCCCCGGGTTTCCAAAACAACCCCTAAAAAATGGTCATAACATAATCATTGGGAGGGTTAATCCTAACCCTCGTCTCCACTCGGAACCAATACGTTTCTTCGATCCTTCAGACGAGCGATGTCATTCACATTGTCCCGTTTCCCTCGAGTCATATAAGTGGCTTTGTTCTCATTGATTCCTCAATCGATGGACAAAGAACACCAATGTTTTTGAAGTATTCCATGGTCAAGCACCAATTTCTGGGGGCAAAAGAAGTGGATAAGAAGACCTTCACCATTCTCGCCATCAACCAAAAAAAGTAGTCCACGGAATTTTTTAAGTCTTTCATTAAGAAGAATTCTTTTCTAGCTAATGAGGGCATCAATTCTCTCAAGCAGGGGCAAAAGTCCTGCCAGTCGGATTCAGGGGCAAAGTGTTATAAAAAAAAAAAAAAATACACAACCCAGGGGTGAAACCCAACCCAATCGTCAATCTCTTTGTACCAAACAAACCCAGGGTAGAAACACCGGTTAAATGGTTTAACCTTTTTCTAACATAAACTAGGGTGAAAACCCTAACCAATAACCAACCGTTTTCATCCAAAACCAAGCCATATTGAATCAAATTGTCGACTTTAGGTGGACCCGTTGGTTCCCTCAAAGAAAAAAAACAAGTCCCCTTTAGAGGTAAAACATCTTTTTTAAGCCCTCATCAAGAGCAAACATTTTTGTTTCATAAGCCCTCATTAAGAGGCAAAAATCTCTTTTCAAAGCCCCTCATAAGAGGCAAGCCAACTTTTCAAGCCCTCCATTAAGAGGCAAAACATCAAATTTTAAGGCCTCATAAGGCCAAATCTCTTTCAAGCCCTCATTGAGAGGGCTCCAAAACATTTTTGCAAGCCCTCTAAGAGCAAAAATCTCTTTTTAAGGTCCTCAAAGAGGCAAAAAACATCTTTAAAGTTTTTGCAAAACATTAGATCCATGCATTTTTGACATTCATGTCCAAAAAAAAAAGAAAAAAAAAAAAAAAAAAAAGCGGGCGGGGTTGCCCCCTCTGCCTATCCTCAAAAAATTTGCTCCTTAGAAACCACCTGGCTCTCATAATCAATTTTGTGGACAGCCAGTGGGGCACTGTGGAATACTCAATTTTAGGCTCACGGGAATAACATGGTATGTGAAACTCTTTAAATGGAGGAAAGCACGCCTCCTACAGTACCGTGCCATTCTGCTTTGGACTTTGCTCAAGTAAATTGCTGCAGCAACTGTCCGGTGCCGACCGGAGGCCATTGGACATTACTGAAGTAGGGGCAAATATGTACTTTAAAACGTCCGGGAATTCGCGAGGAATCGCGGAAAGGTCCCGGAAGTATTTTTCTGAGAACTCGAACCCCGAAACCTCTCCGGAGGAAAAGCCAAGTACCGCGGCCTGGAGCACTGGTGGCT
>NW_023590593.1:1296059-1313008 GCF_014843425.1 Jatropha curcas
CAATGGTCCTTATCTGAGCTTCAGAAAATCGCGTTTCTCATTTTCTGGTGTTAATCCGCCCCCATTTCTGGCTGGATCTGAACTCGGGTTCTGAATTCTTGATGACGTGGACTTGATTCACGGAGCGAAACTGGAGAAATTCTGGGGATTGGGATGTTCTGATTAAAACGCTGACGGCGTGCCGATTCCAAAACTCTCAAAGTAGTTCCCCGGGAAGTGATCAATTCTTTGACAAAAAAATTCTGAGTTACAGGGTCCTGCATGTATGCATTGTGAAATGAACACTCATAGGATGGAGAATGCATTTTCTAAATGCGCTTAAAAACCGATATTGGAAATAAGACCTCGATTTTTCAACGACCGGCAATTAAAAATTCGATATAAATAATGTATCAAATTTAACTTTATTTTGTATTTGTTAACATTTCAAGCATTATCTGTTGTCAATCGTTTTCCTTTTGGATTTACGGTTGGGACTATTTCCCTCGATCCCTAACTTGTTGCCTCGGAATTGAAAGGATTTTCGAGCGGGATTTTACTTTTTGTTCGTTTATTATTTTTAATATCCTTACTTTTTTGCCTGGAACATATTGGTCCCGAGCATTTGATTTTTCTTTTATTTTTGTTACAAAAATTTTTTTAATTTTTAAAATTTTTTTTTTTCCCTTTCTCAAACTTATTTTTCAATTTAAAATGGGCCGGGGGGGAAGAAAAAAAATTTTTGGGTTTTTTTTTTTTTTTTTTTTTTGGAAATACAAAGGAAACTTGTAACCCCCTTATTAACTCCCTTTTCTTTTGGGTATTAGGTTCACCTATAAGTGATTGTATTATATTATTTAATAATGGGAATTTGAGATCTTGGTCTTTTTCAACATCAAGATCAAATGTCCATACGAGCCATTAGCTCTATTAATGGCATGGCTGAAAAAGAAAAAAACTTTACCCATGGTTGCGATGAATGTTCAACAACATATGTACATTTCTATAGGCAAACAGGGGAACGGGAGTTTGGGTAAATGCATGCCTTCCAACCTTATTCCTCCCACAACACGAATTCCATTGGGCATAAATTCCGACATCTGTTTCCTAGGTATTGTCTAATCTCGACAACCAACAGGGGGCGTTTGAGATTTAGGCGATATAAGCTCTCGAAAATGAATGCGGCATTTCAATAGCAGATAGATTGGGTTGTACCTTAGGGGACGTAACTAAGGTTTTGAAAAACTTACGTGCATGACATAGGCTTTAGTCTTATTGGTGCTTAACAAAGGTCTTGGTTCCGGCAAAACAGGATTCGGGCTTTGTTGGGCCTACTCCTTTTGACGCACCTTTAAGGTACTAGGCTTGCGGTTGGTAGTTTAATGTTAATTCTCGTGGATGGATGCACCTAAATCGCATGGTTTAGGCTAGATCCACCGTCAAACTTTAAACACCTAGTACCGAAGGGGTGATATGGTTAGAATGAGGTGAGAAGAGAAGAAATGCAGTGGAATGCAAAAATCCTAGAAAAAGTAAGAGAAAGCGATTAAACACCATACGACACGATTTAATAATTTTCCATCGCTTTTTTCTAACCAATTTTTATTTTAGAAATTAATTAGGCTTTTAGAGTCCAATTCCTAATTGGCCAACTACTATATTGTTTATTTTTAAAAAACAACCGTCGGATAGTGGCGGTGCAAAATCCCAGCAACAGCGCCAAAACTGTGTTCCCCCCGGAAGAAAAAAATTGTTGTTTTTTATTTATTTATTTTTTTTTGTTTTGGTGTTGTTTTTTTGAAAAGTGGTGACAAAAACCTTTGGATATACGATGCGATAAATCGTTTCTTATAAATTATTTTAGTCGCCACCCCATGTCGCCACCCATTATTTCGGCAATGGGACCGTTTTGATTTTTATTTTGTAAAAGTGCTCCATTTTAACCTGTTTTATTCAAGGCCATTTTATTTTTAAAAAACTGGTCAGGCGTACCAAGTACGATTCTAGGTAAGGGAATTGGGTACGTCGGCCTGTTGGAAGCCGACGCCCGGATAAACCGGCTTCTTTTAACCTACGATTTCTAATTGGACTTCATTTTAGAAAAACCGATTTATTTAAACCCAACCCGAATAAATCGAACCGAGTTCCTATGTGGAAAATTAATTAACTGTCCCAATTAATTCATCCATTGCATTCATCACAAATAAAGCATATCATTCACCATCCATCCATAACACATATTAAAGTAAAATAAGAGACCCGCTCTTGCCTTATGGTTAAAGGCCGAATTTTGATAATATGATAAATAAAAATGAAAGAGAAATTAAATTCTAAAAACCTCATAATCATAATAATTAGTTGATTTGATTTGATTAAATATTAATTTGCCCATGTTTGATCATTTTCTGAATTGAAATGAATTGAAATTAAAGTCTGCTTAATAATATGAAATTAAGATGAAATAAGGAAAGTATGCTGAAATTTTAGGACAGTTGCGTCACGTGGGTGTTCCATGAGGAACGGTCGTGTGACGCGGCTCCCCTTATTCATATTGCTGGAAATAGGTACAATTGCGTCACGCAACTAATCTACGAAGAACAGTCGCGTGACGGAACTTTCAGTTGCGTGACAGAACTATTCGCGACTTATTGAAATTCTTAATTTTATTGATTATTCATCCAAAATATCACATTAAATATAAAAGTATCCTGGATATGCGTATAGCTGCTAGCTGCGTCAACGCAGGTGGTCCAGAGGTCCCAATTAAAAGGCTTTATGGACATGAACAGTCGCGTCACGCAAGGTAGGAGCTGCGTTTGACGCGCCTCTCTGGTTCCGGCAACTACCATTCAAAACTACTAAACTACTCTTTTTACGTGTTCTTTTTATCAACAGAGGTTTAATATAACTCAGAAACACTCAGAGATGGGCAAAATGTAGTTTAATCAAAACCAAACTAACTAAAATGCTAAGAAAATGAGACTTTCACAAATAAATAACTAAAATGTAAAAGAATGGTTTAGATGATTACCTAACCCTCAGATTTGAGGATTGCATACGATATGATTGATCTAGGGATGAAGCTTCACGATCCCAGAAATGTTCAATGCCCAGTCTTAGCAATAAAACCTTTCTTTTCTTTTCTTTTTTTTTCTTACTCTTTTTATGTCCCTTTTTATATTTTCAAGCTTTCAATCTATGTGCTTAATGGCTTGATCTTCCTCAAGGTTACTCACTGGAGTCTTTGAGGAAAACCCTAGCCGCAATCATTTTTCTTTTAGTCTAAAAATGCCTTAGTCTTTTTGAGAGAAAATGAGAAGGGTTCAAAAAAAAAAAAAAAAAAAAGGAAAAGTTTCAAACAGTCCCGTTTTTGCTCGTGTAATGCAGTTATTATATGGCTAGGGCAACAGGCGCAGTTGCGTCATGCGGGTAGGAGCTGCGTTTGACGCACCGCAAAAACCTGCGTTGAAGCGACTTACTTTTTTGTACAGTTTGCCGCGTATCCATACACAACAGTGCAGGCCGTGCACGGCGCGCGCGCCAGAGGTGTCAGCCCTGTTGGCCGTTAGAGCTGCGTGACGCAGCTAAGAGTGCCGTCACGCAGGTATTAGCTGCGTGACGCAGCCCTAACACGGGTCAGACTTCCTTTGGGCGATTTGATCCAATTTTTGATTTAGGCACTTCTGGTTTATTGTGAAACCTCATCCTTTATACTCATATCATCATCGGGTCAGGTGGAGGCCTAAATCCACGCGTCAACAATGCTCCTGCAGTCTTTATGGATTTAATGAATTAGATCTTTCATCCTTACTTGGATCAGTTTGTGGTTGTGTTCATCGATGACATCTTGGTATATTCTCGGACTTGGGAGGATCATGATCACCATTTGAGAATTGTCCTTCAGATATTGAGAGAGAGACAGTTGTATGCTAAGCTAAGTAAGTGTGAATTCTGGTTGTCTGAGATTGCTTTCTTGGGTCACATTATTTCTGCTGAGGGTCGAACATTCATGACTTGAGGGGGAAGTTTAAGCCTAACTGGGAGGGCCCGTTCTTGATAAAGAAGATGTTTCCAAAAGGTGCAGTGAAGCTATCAGACATGGAAGGCAATGACTTTACTGAACCAGTTAACTTGGATAGGCTAAAGAAATTTTATATGTAGCTTGAAACGTTCATGGCGAAGCCTAATTAATAAATTCACCTTTTGTGTTCTTATTAACTTTAAAGCGTGTTATATTAAGTTTTTGTTAATATGCAAATGTCGTGAATTTACCCTGATGATATAGAATAGCAAAAATATATCAAGCATTTTAAAGCAAAATTCATTTCATCTATAATAAGTGCATACATTTCATAAATTGCACATTGTTTAATAAACCTCAATAGAAATCAGGATAAAGCATCTACATGCCAAGTCCTAATAGAAATCTAGCTGTCAATAAATCAGCCGACTCTAAATCAGCATTGACTTCGAAATAAGCCTGCAGCCAAGTGTGGAACATATCTGTGGAAGAGGTATCGACCACATCAAAGATGGGTACAGTCGTGTGATTAGGCAAGGTGGAAATCTCTATGTAAAAAGGCCACCCTCAAACCATGTGTGATCAGGGACAGCCTGATGACGACCGTATTGCCTAGCTATGCAGCTGGGATAATAAGCAAGTGCCATGGAATATCCACATAAGGGCATACAGAGCATTAAAGAGGAAATTGTGACACACTTTATGTACCACTAGGGGCCAAGTCCATTTGACTCCCTTGGCGGTGAGATCTTGAAAAATCAATCTAGTCTTCCATAGTCTCGCCAATCAATCGGTGCTGACGTCAAACATAGACTCATGCTCTATAATCGAACATGAAATGGTCCTGTGGTGGAGTCATCACCCGTAGCTTCTCAAAAGCCCACAACTGTAAATGCATTCGAAAAAAAAGCAATAAAAAATCTATAATAAAGACAAAAAAAAATGAGAGAAAAGCTCGTTACGTCGAAAACCCACAAGGACGGCTTAAGCAAAAGTTAGAGCACAAATATAATAATAATAATAATAATAATAAAGCAAAAGTTAGAGCACAAATATAATAATAATAATAATAATAATAATAATAATAATAATAATAATAATAATTAAGGAAAAAAGCTCATTAAGTTGAAAGCCCACAAGGGTGGCTTAAGAAAAAATTAAAGCATAAAAGAGAAAAGACGAGCAAATGCATTTACCTGTAGTAGAAGCGGACTCCCCATCAAACCGAGCACCGAGCTAGAGTCCCGAGCATGCTTTTCTAGCCAAGTAAAAGTCTTTGCCTGAACAAGTGGAAAAGGCATGCATCGCCTAGCTATCTACTCGACTATGGGCACAAGCCTAAGGCTGCCATAAACATCAATGTCACTGAGTAGCAAGTACTGACTAAGAAGCCAGAAGCTGAAAAGAGAAGGCCACGGGCTAGTGCGGTATATACTCATTGCACGTTCTATAAACGGTTGCAGGGGCACGACATTAGCTCCAAAGTGATAAGACTGTATCTCAAAAGCTGAGAAACTATAGACAAGTAGAATCAGTGAAGCAGGGTCTATATCCAGCCGGGGCACCGTAGGAATTTCTTCTACCATGGGTATTCTCCCATAAATAATGCTGAGTTCTTTAAATAATGGACAGATCTCAAAGACATTATGCCGAAATAATTTGTTCAAAGGATCAAAGTAGTTGATCAACAATTGCAGCAACCCGGGTTTAACCCGAATGTTTTGATAATAACTTAGCCCTTCGAGTTCAAATGGTGATAGTAAGTCCCAATCTGCCCCCTGTGCGGTGAGTAGACAAAAACCCAATATTGCCCCTGTGCCGGTGAGTAGACAAAAAATTACTGAAGTGTACGACTGTAACGTCCCATTTTTCTATTGAATCAGTCGGTTGCTTAGAGGTCGAAGTCGGCTGATCCAAAACCCGGTTCGAGCTATTAGGAGTCTAAGTGGTGTAGAATGCGAAAAAATTAAATAAATCAAAGACTTGGACTTAATTGAAAGATGTAGACTCAATTGAAATAAAAGTATAAGGATTAGGACTTACTTGCACTAAAATATAAAACTTAGGTATTAAGTTGTAACCTATTGACAATTGAGGTACCATTTGGAAATTTTACACATAAAATCAATGATATTTTGGAGCCTATCTGAGATTTCCATTTTACTTTCCCTTCTTCATCTTTATCTCCATCTCCTTCATCTGCTTTACTCACCTTCTTTTCTCCATCTTCTTCATCTTTTATCTCCATCAATTTTAATGGTATTCAAGCATTAAATTCAACTTCTATTCTATCCAAGTAAGTAGAATTTCTTGAATTTCATAATTTAGTCATTGAGTGATATTTTAGATGATTCATAAGATGTTATCATAAGAGTTCTTATGATAGGTATGAGGGTGAGCTTCAAAGGTAGAAGAATAAAGGAAGCTAAAAGAAGAGCTTAAGGCTTTTGGAGTGAAGGTGTGTTGCTATCTCTTTTTAGTTTTAATTCATTTCCTGCCATGAGAATTTGTGTGTTGTGTGATAATGAGAAACTATGTTGCTTAATGTTGAGTAAGGTGACCTTGTTTAATGTTGAGTAAGAAGACTGAAAATGGTGAAAAAGCATGAGATGAAATGAATAAATGAAGTAGATATTGAGTTTTTACTGAAACAGGTTTTACTGGAAAAGTAACTAGTAAATTCACCATGATTTTGACCCTATTTAATGATGGAATTAGAAAGTGGCATAAAAGAGTTATTTGTTCCTCTATGTGTTAGCTTTCAATGGTTTTTTGAATCACCCAAATCAGAGTTATAAATTGAGAGATATGACCAAAATAGTACAGACTGCACAGGCTGGAAAACACGATGCGCGCTCGCGAATTTCATGTCGAGCTCGTGAATTTGGCCTGTGAACTCTCTGACTCTCATTTTGTGCTTCTCGCACTTGCATTTTCATTGCGCGGCTCACTAATTTGGCCTGTAAACTCTCTGAACCCTTCTTGTGTGCTTTCTCCGCTCGCGAAATTGTGTTCTTGATGCTCTTTTGGACTTCATTTTCTATGCCAATTGTATTCCCTTACTCCAACTTGTATGCCTCCAATCATTATAAAACAAAAAGACAACAAATGCAGAACATGTATACCAAAAACCAACATGCAAGCATGCCTCTTATGTGCTTCTCGCGCTCGCGAATTTTAATGTCGCGCTCGCGACTTGTGTTTTGATGCCTTTTGGACCTCTTTTTCTATGAAATTGCATTCCTTTGCTTAACTTGTATGCCTACAATCACTTTAAAACAAAAAGACAATAAGAACAAATGTAAAATGACATGCAATCATGCAAATGATGTGAAACTAACATAACACAAGTTGCCCGCTTTGTGAGGCTATCAACATACAGGTAAACAATATGGTTTATGCATTTATGAAGCAGTTAATAGGCTTTTGTTTTATCCTATTGATATACTTACAATATGCTCCATTGAGGTTAGGTAGAAACCACGTAGATAAGGCTATGTCGCAACATAGGATAGCAGATTTGTGCCCTATACAGTTTGGTACTCCGGCTACAGGCCGTTAGGCGTATGTCGCGAACATAGGATAGCAATCTACGCCCATACAGTTTGGTACTCCGGTACAGGCCCGTTGTGTGGATATGATTATAAATGGGAGAATTAGCAGCCCAGTCATATAGGTACTCATCCAGGTTTTTCCTATCACTTGGTTTCACTATAACCTTATGGAGCTATACAGTTATATTGACTAACAATTGGGCTATAATCATTACAGTTATATTGAAGCAGCAAGATTGATAATGAAAGATATCATGATATTGTGTGCTTACAATTCCATAATGTGAGTTACATGTTTATTTCTACATACGTATGTGCTTATATGTTTTCTTATTCGTTGCGATATTCCACTGAGAGTTTTTAGTAAAAGTTGCAGAAATTCCATACAACATTTAAAAGAACATCAGGTTAAGGATCATTGACAAGTACAATGCTATATATGCTTATAAGTTTATATTAATTTAATTCTTTAAGGAGCCCAATACAGTTATGAGATGTTATTAATCATAACTTATATTGGATGTTTACTAAAGGTGCATAGTCTACACACATTAATTAAACAGCAGGTAAGATCATGGGAAAAGTATCATGATATGTGTTGATTAAATAGTTTCATGATATGTGTGATTAAAGGTTCATGTAAAGGAGTTATGAGATAATTAGAAGTAAATTATTTATGTTTATGAATTAGAAGTTTATTCTTTGCTATCAAGATACATTTATGTTAAAATTTACTGATTCTATGATTATCAATGCTTTTATGAACTTCGTATTTTAAGTTAGTTGTCATCACACTTTGTTAAGTATGTGAATTATGAGCACCACTGAGTTTTATACTCAGCGTGTCGATTTTTTATCACGCGTAGGTTGAGGATCATGGTTGCTACTTGAAGACTTGAAGAGTACTATCAAAGCAGAAGTGACTAATTTGGGAGTAGTAGATTGAGAGTTATATAATTAAGAATTATGGAATTTTAAGAATTATGGCATGTATTAAGATTTTATGGCATGTATAATTATTACATTTGTTAGAGCTTATGTTGATTGTAAATATAATTGAAGCATGTAATTAATTTTGGTCTGTAGGTAGTTGGAGGGACGATAAGTTAATAATACTTATGAAATGATTGAAGATGAAATATTTTACTATAGCTTGCGCTGTGATAGTCATGAAGACTTGATTATAAGATATGAATGCACTTAATTGCTGGATATTTTAAATGCTACTTGAGGATTTAATACAAATTATGAAAAAAGATATATAAAGTGTTTATTGTGTTTCTTTTGATGATTAGTGGGAGATTTGGAAGTCTTGAGTTTTTAATTGGGTTGTTTTATATTCATATTTAAGCATTACAGTATGATATCCTATGACAGGAGTATGATATCCGTATGACAGGACATAGGTTTAACCAGATTGTGGCGTCTCGGCTCGGTTCATTCGGGTTAACGGGTGGACCGGGAAGGGATGTTACATACGAGCCGCACATCGACGTCAAATTGCCGAAGTGGACCGTTGTGGGCTTTTAAATGGACCACACGGACCTATTGGGCTTTGAAAGAAGATAATGGGCCCGTCGCTTTTTTTGGGCTCGGAAGAGAGGGCTTGGGCCCGTTGCTTGGAGAAATGGGCTTGGGCCTAGATACTTACTATAAGTAACTTCCTTCTTAACCAGATCATTTTCACTTGTTCACAAACCCTAAGCGATTGAAAACTCTCTGAACTGTTCAACTGAAAACGATGTCTTAGATCTCAGAAATCCCCGCTTCTGCTTACACTCCGGAGATGGAGCATCCGGGGATGGAGACCTTCGGGCGAACCTATCCACGCATATGTGCTGACCTGACGGCGCAGCCGGTGCCGTGAGCAGGGAATCCGCTGACCCCTGGGACACGGCCACTGCAGCTTCTTCCGTTGCCCGGCACAGGAGTTCCCGGTGAGATACGAGACGAGCCGGTATGCGCGGCTTTCAGTCCAAGTTAAGTAAAAAAAAAATTTTTTCGATTTTACCGCTTTTGATCCATAATTTGTAGCATATTGACTGTTTTTTAAGTTTGTGCCTGCGTCAACAAGTCGCGTTCACGCAGGTAGGAGTTGCGGGCGCGGCTGGTTCTTCGTGAAACAGTTGCGTGACGCAGCTGTTCTTGTGTGAACAGTTGCGTTGACGCAACTGTTCGCAGCGCGCCAGAAAACCCTAGCTTGCCTTGAACTTTTAGAACGAACCCCGTTTCATTGTTGATATAGAACTTGGATTTATTGTATGCTTGCTGTGTGGTACATCTAGGCAACTTGATTTTTGCCCTTTGAGGCAATTGCATGAGATTAATAACACAACAAATATAGTGAAATTAGCTTAAAATCAAAAGTATCTGCATACCTATCGGACAGTTGGCGGTCCACACAGCTCCGTTCTTATGGGTAAGAACAGTTGCGTGACCGCCGGACGTTATTCGTGAAACGAGGCAGAGCCTTCTGGAGCAAGTTGCGTGACGCAATCTGGTCGAGGCATTGCGATGCGCTCGCATCTGTCTCGGGTAGCGTGCAAACAAATTATCATTCAGTTGCGTGACGCTAAGCTATGGTCCAAGGATGGAGGTGGACGTGGCGCGGGTGCTGAGGTTGCCAACAGCAGCTGTTGTCTTTCAAGTGGTGCGCAACTTGGGCTAAGGTTGCATGTGGAACGCAAACTGTGTAGACACGTGACGCAGCTGTGTAGGTTGGTGACGCAGCTACGGTTCAAACCGAGATTTGGATTTTTAATTTCGCATTGCCATAGAAGAAAATGATTAATTCGTTAGTAATTAATATTTCATTGAAATTGGAAACTCTCTTTGCGTGTATAGAAGTTAACTGCGCGCAAGGCCGCTCGGGTGGCCCAATCAGCGGAACTTGATTGCCTTGCTTGTCCTTCTGTGGTTCGCATATGGACCCGCCTATGCTCAGAGCTAACGGGTCGTCAGCTGTAGGGCATATCTCGGGGATTACGCTGCAGGATTACGATCGGGCACATTCAGGCCCTTGTTCCTGCACCGCTATGCGATATTGCATGATGGAGCAGTGCGTTGAACGACACTTACGCACACCTTCATCTTTCGGGTTCGGCGGAGATGACCCTGGCGCTGGCAGACTATGCTGCCCGATTCACCGGTTCTGCGCCTTCACCGGTCCAGTTCCCCCAATGTGGATGCTTGGCTCGAAGACGATCAAGATACGCCGCCGGTAATCCAAGGACAGCTACTCTCGAGTTTCCCTAGCTAGTCCGCTCTTTCTCCACTCAGGCTGTGACCACACATACTAGAGTAACACGAAAAACTCGCACGCGGATGACATGTCGTTATGAGGTATGGTCTCCGGTTCTTGGGCCAAGGAGGATCAGCGACCCGCGTTTAGCAGGCTTCGCAAGAGAGAGTTGCATGCGCGTCGGAGGGCGGCGCCGACCTTGCTGCTTCCTGCCATAAGCTCGGGATTGAGGAGATTGGACCAGCGTTTGCTTCAGGGGTCCTTTCTGTGTTACTCTCACTCATCATCCATCCCCAAGGCCTCGCATCTACTACACCTACCCTGGAATAAGGGAGAGAGTATACCCCAGGCAAGGTGCTCGGCCATGTCTTGAGCGGATTTGACTCATGGTTCGGGATCGTGTCGACTGTGGGGGCCACACTTATGGCCTTGTGTCTCATCGTCTATCCGGTCGGGTGGTATGTCTGACTCGTCAGTATGGTCGGCGGCTCACGCGCGTGATTCAAACTGGGTCGCGTTTTCATCCAGCCTACTGGAACGGTAACATTCTATTCAGCTCTTCGGAAGACTTCTTTTCTTTGTCATTGGCTATAGACCTGGATTTCAAACTAACTGGATATCATTTCTTTCTCTGTTGCAGGTATGATCATACGAGTACCGTCTATCATATCCGAGTGTCCGAGCGGACCTCTTACCTGCCGGAGTCGAGGGACTTCATTCCATATAATTCTGCTCGACTGTCATCATACTAATTGCCAGTGGCATCGGCATTGCCGGCAGAGTGAGGGAAGCTTCTCTTACGACGTGTGGAGCTGATCCGTATGTATAGTACAAAGCAACCTCTGAACACTCCCCTTTTTTATTTTAATGCCACCCACAATTAATGATTTCTTATTCTTTTCAGCTGCTCCTGACTCCGTGGATTGCAGAGGCCTGGAAGGCCCGGTACCGGGGCCGGGAGGTGGCTGAGTGACACCAGATCGAGGCTGGCTGAAATGCGAAGGGTACATAGGGCTGATCGGATACTTCCTCGAGAGTAGAGTTTTCGACACTTCCCGCGTCGCAGGCCGGTTCAGCAGCCAGAGGAGATGCCTCATGTGCACGCTTCTACAGCTCGGCGACATGTGTCTCCTGGAGAGGCTGACCCGAGGAGGAATATTGAGGCATTGGAGGATACAGTGTGGAGACTTCTCGTCTCCATGTTAACGATTTTTCTGTCCTGTTTGGGTGATTTCCCCTCTCTCTATTCGGCCTCTCTTCAGGATATATGCGCGGGCGTTGCCTGAGATTCTGGAGTTACACCCAGGTGACTTTCCTGATCTTCCTGCCTTATTTACTTTCATTATTATTTTCACTGTTTTCAGACCCCACTGATTACCAATTACTTCCTTCTGTAACTTAATGCCAGTTGGAGCGCGAAGACGCACAAGACTATGGCTCACACAGCGGGCAGAGCAGCGGGCTAAGGCTAGTGCTTGCGGCTGCTCCGCTGGACCGGCGGCACTGTGTAGTATTGGGTGACGTTCCGTTCCACCGGACATGGAGGTGGTTGCTGGACTCTAGTCTAGGCTTGGGATCGGGCATCGTCATTCTTGCTGCATCTTCGGCAGGCTCCTCCCCGTGTAGTTGGACCCTGAGCACACCTACACATGTAAGTTATAAACCAAAATTTACAAAAGTTTAAGAACACTTTTACCTGAATAGCCTTTTAATGGATTTTCTTGTTTTTGCAGGTGCAACGGGCCAAGAGGTACCAGGAGGATTTGCCAGCGATTCGGTTTGGCCCGATCCTACATCGGTCGGTTCTACTCTGATGTACATGAGCGAGTAAGTTACAGCCATTCCTGCTGTCTTTATCCTTCTTCCTTATTATTTATTTTTTATCTTTCCTCCACATCTTTGTTCTTTTAGGACCTAGAGATCGATAGCGCTGCAGAGGCATTAGTCTCTCGTCAGTCTAGGCACTGTGCAGCCGACTACAGGCGGAGGCGTAGAGCGGCTTCGCGACGAGGCCTTAGGTGTGAGGGCATCCCTCTTCGACTCTTTCTAAGGAGGATGGAGGGATGACTCTTCTTCTGACGCATGTGCTCCCACCGTCTCCACCCCTCAGGCAGCTTGCCTGGTTCGAGCAGTAGGCAGCGGTTAGTCCTGCTCTGCATTCTCAGCCATTTTTGACAATTTTTTTTGAACATTTAGAAAATTGAGTAGTATTTTATTATATTATTATTTTGTATGGAGACTGTAACAGTTTATATCATTATTTTTTCATGAACATTATTTATATTCATTAATATTTTGCTTTTATTACATTGTCGTATGTGTTTTGTTTTTACAACTGTGAAGTCTTTAGTTCCTGCAAAATAAAACACAAATACAAAAACACAAAAAAAGGAAAACCGGTGTCCCAATTTATTTACAAAAGCGCGTCCAACCTTGTTAGTTGGTCCATGGACCGATTTATCTGTAAATGAAATAAAATTGAAATAAAGAAAGAATTAAAATAATGGACTTAAAACGATAATACTACAAAAAATCAATTACTAAAATAACAGTGGATCGTTAGTACTTACCTGGACAAGCGAATTAACGCGTCATTAAAGATTCAACCTCCTTTTTGTGACAAACCGTCCTTCTTATTAATCAATGCGGGTTTAAAGTGTCACCAACCCAAGTGGTTCCATACATGAATATCTTTCCAACTCCTTGCAAGTGGCGACATTATGTCGGACAATTACGATGCTTCCGGCTTATTCGGTCCCTTTTACCCTTCTATAAATGGGGGTTCACTTCACATCTCCTTCACATCCAGCATTCAAAAAACATATCAGTTCTTGGATAATTCCTTTCTTCATGGCCTTCAGAAACCAAGTCTCATCTTTTCGTCCAATCCAGTCCGGGATGATCTATGCAAGTTCCTCCTAATGAAACCAGCTCGTTTTGCTGAAATATTTCAAAGATTTGAAACCTGGGACTATGGTTTCTTGTCTTTGGCTCGTTACTCGTCTTTTAATCCTAACACCATGGTTTTCCGCGTTTGAAGGACTCTGAGGTAACTCTGACCCCCCACTACAAGGAGATGTGCGCCGTGATGGACCATCACCTGATCAAGACAAAACTCCAGCTTTACCCCAAGGTCCTAGGTATGATCTAGTTGAGATTGTGCCTTGTGCCGGTTTACCTTCCTGATGGCCATAAAATGTGGATCAAGGCCTTCCCTTGGGAACCTTTCTTGAACAGGGTTTTTGTCTTACTGATCTAGATCTCCCTGGATCCGAGCTTGCTGACTTCTTTGCTGTTTGAATTGTATGTCATTTAAAAATCGCCAACTAGAATTGGAGATTTTATCGGACTTCTTGACGTTGTTCGTTAACATGCAATGTGGAATTCACACTATGTCTTTATGATGATCATGGAGAAACCAATGTTGTTGGCGTCAGGGATAAATTGCCCTTCACATCACCGACTTCAATGTTCATCTCGCGGTTGTCCCACTGCTAGTTGCAAAGCCTGGGCTTCTGGACAAATTAAGCCTGATTCCTCCGCGTTCCAGCTTCGCTTAATTTCCGACCGGTATGGGGCTGCCCTTTTTTCAATCTTGGTCTCGGAAGATGCTTTCGATTTTGGGATAACCCTAAACTATTCGGTTGGGAACTTGTCCTTGGTGGAGATTAGACTAGTCGACGACCGGGAAAGTATGAATCTCAAACTATGTGTTGTTTATGGCCCAGTCTAGACCGTTCCATGGGCCTATTTTCCCTGATAGGATCAGCCGGTCAGTATGGGATGATACAGTGTGCTTCCCAGAGTCCATAACTTTCGGAGAGTGGGTCTGATAACACCCACATCTGTTGACCTAATTTGGCTGACCGTTGGCGAATCGAAACACCATGTTCTTAGATGAAAGAAACGATGGCAGCGTCACCGTGACAACCCGCATATTTGCCAACTGGTTCTTTACCCCATAATGATATCATGCTCTGTAAATTGGCCTCTGCTGATAGGCCCTACTAGAATAAATTGTTGTTTGTTGCTTTTCTTCTGTACTCAGGCCATGAGCTTTTTATTTGAATGTATCTTGCCCTCCCTATCCTTTTCAATTAATGATCCCGATGACCCTATCTTTATTAATTCCTGTTTTCTGCACACATGAATCAAATAAACAGACAAATAAAACTTTTTTCTTTCGAAATTATTTGTTGGCATTAGTTATTTTGGCCTCCTGCCCCTCGGGTTAATAAATTGAAGCTCATAAGAAAGAGATTATTCTGTAAAGATAAAAAAGCTACACTGGGAAAAAAAAAACAAAAAGGATTGGGTGACTATTTTTTATTTACCTGCATAAATCAGACAAAAATAACAAATTGTAACTCCTTTATGTATGATGAACCTATATGTGTACTAAGGGTTTATTCAATGATTTAAATATTTGATCTTTCCGGGAGGAAATCACTGAGAAAAGTTGTGTGCTCGTTCCCTCCTGATCAATGTTTCTTAAAAAGGTTCATTGTTTAGCATGGACCAACAGCCGGAACATTTTAGACAAATGAATCGAATCTTTGTTTAAATAAGCGAGAGAGAAGGTCTTGTATTCTTCGGCCATAACCCCGGAACAAAGAAGAAAAAATTTTTGAAATTCAATCAACCTTTATTGATCTACTTCTTTTTCAACATTATACAGAGTAAACAGAAACTTATTTTAATATAATGCGTCATTTTGCTCTAAATCTACTCGGTTTCCCATTCTCCTTCAAGTCTGAGTTGATGACGTGAGCAAAGCCAGTCCATAGGAATTTATCACGAACGCATGGTGGCATGGATTCTGCATTTAAACTAAGCCATCCCACGGCCGTTGAATCCCGAAAATTTTATTTTATTATCATTTTTATTCATGCTCTAACTTTTTGCCTAGGCCGCCTTTTCGGGTTTTCAACTGCGAGCTTAATTTTGTCTCTAAGCGCCCTTTCGGGGCGTTTTTCACCGGTTAGCTATAATTTTTCTTTTTTTTTACTTCGATTAATCATATAGTTTCAGGTCCATAGAATCTCGTTCATTTGATGCGCTTGATTAATAATTCGGTTTTGACAGGCTCCCCTTCATGGTGCACTAATTCAGCGGCGCCTTTTGCTGAACAACTGTGAACTCTTAACGGTTCCGTGCCAGTTGGGCTTAAATTGGACTCTCACCTAGGATGACTCTCCTCTAGGCTTCATTGACCCAATAATTCTTTGATTCAAAACCAAATTCTCCAGTTTCTTTAATGCCTTGGATGTTACTCGTTTATTGTAGAAACGAGCAATTTTCTTCTTTTTTCTACATCTGATACTGGGGAGATCGAGCAATTTCAGTTCTATATTTTTTTTTTTTTTTTTTTCCGGTGGTTATTTTTTTTTTCTCTTTTTTCTTCTTATCAAGAAGGGGGGGGGGGGGGGGGGGAGGGGGCCCGGGGGGCCAAATCTTCATATTCTCTTCTTGACCCATTCTCTGTCGGTCAGACCAGCTTCTACAAAATCCCTGGAGAGACTTCTCTTTATATCGAGCTCTATGCACTAGCTGGTAGCCCGACTGAGATCCATTCCATTTATTACAAAGTTCGAGAGAGGAGAGGCGTGCCGTTGTTATTATGTGAAAATGATAGTGCGATGCCCCTCCCAGTATAGCGCTGAAGGTAAGTTTTCTCAGCCGGCAGCTTCGTGGTACCTCCTATCGACACATCTTTGACTAGGATTCTTTAGATGCGTCACTTTATTCGCGCGCTGTCTACGGGTGCACGCCATTAAGTCCATTGAGGGCGATAAGAGAAGAATTGGTTGATTGCTCAAACCTCCTATTATCTTTAATGCAATTGGGCAACATCAGCGTTGAAAATTTGAGAACGCCCATTATCGTAAAACTATTGTGATGGGGAAGAACACCATAGCGACAAGAAAAATGTTTTGTCAGAATTGAATCTTAGCAAACATGTTTGGCGGTTTAAGGATTTTTGTAAGATTGAGCCTCAAATCCACTAGAGAAGTAGTTCAACTGCAAACAATATATAACTTGATGGCCGTTCGATTTGGCTTGCTGGCTGAGATTTTTTGGCCGAGAATTGATGTCTATAACCCACATGCAAGGGAAAGCGACAGAAGGAAAGGTTGTGTGGGATGTCCGATAG
>NW_023590593.1:1313508-1330463 GCF_014843425.1 Jatropha curcas
GTGTTCTCATCATTTGTATGGACAAAGTCCGAATTGTCCTTATAATTAAGATTTGTGAGTTCCTACAAGATTTAATTGGGGGGCCAAGAATTTCAAAAGTTGTTTTCAAGATACTTGAAGGTAAGTTTCGTTGTTCTTGTTTTTAAATTCTTGCTTTGTTCTTTCCAAGATACTTGAGTTTAGGGAATTGAGGTTACTTCGTGATGCTACTTTCCGCTAGATTTTCGTTGTTGATTTTGCTAAGAGTACTTGTTAATTAGCCTTGGGTCTAGGGTCGTATTATCTGGTATCAGAGCATTGTGGTTGTGGATTTCAATCTATCCTAGGGTTAGGGACTTAAAAAAAAAAAAGAGAAAAAAAAATCGTGAGCATTTAACTGCAATTCGCATTAAAAAAAAAGAGAATATAGAAATTGTCATTCGTTTTTTAACTTGAAAAATTATGTGCTAGTCAATTAAATGTTTTGTATCAAGCACTTGAGCATTGATTTGTGACAACCCAAAATTGAGCACTGGAGTGAATTGACATTCTAGCATTGTTGTGGTTACAATTTTGTTCTTGGGAAAATTTTCTTGAATACTTGCTTTGATGATTAGATTAATTAGGTCCATAGTTAATTTTGCTTTGTAGTCAATTAACTTCATTCATCTTGTCCAGAATTGATTTTGCTTTGTAGTCAATTAACTTCATTCATCTTGTCCAGAATTGTCTATTGTTGATTCTAGTATTCTATTATTTGTTTGTGTGGAACAATTAGAGCTTTAGTAGATAGAAAATTTTAGGTCTCACACACTCAGGGAGAAGCACGCCCGTGCCATATTCTAGCACGCTCGTGCTCGCCTCTAGAAGGTGAGGCGATTCTACAGGCTGGGAGAAGCACGCCCGTGCTACCTCCATAGTCCACCCGTGCTAGCCTCTGGAAGTCTAAGCACGCTCGTACCAAACATAGCACGCCCGTGCTCGCCTCTGGAAGTCTAAGCACACCCGTGCCCAAATATAGCACGACCGTGCTAGTCTCTAGAAGTCCAAAACTTGCCCGTGCCATTCCAGCACGCTCGTGCTTTGCCTCTTGACATTGCTAAAGTGTTATTTGCTTATTCGTACACTTTAGTTTATTAAATTCTAACGATACACTTTTCTTATTCTTATATTGCCATTCAAAATGTTATGATTTCCTGTTAGAGTTTGTGCATTATTTGGTTATATTCTTTGCTTTCCTAACTTTCTCTTAACTTTTGTATCAACTTTCGGATTCTGAAGTGCAATTATTCAAGTGGAAAGAGTGGTAAAAGGCTGGAGTGAAAGAGTGAAACCCCATATATAGAGAAAGCCAAATAAAGAGAAGAAACACGTAGGGAGTGATAACACCTAACCATCTCCTCCAGATTTGTCGTTTGCTATTTTATTTCAGGGGAGTGTCATGGATTCTCTAGAGTAAGAATGACAAGCCCTCTCAAGGTTTGAAAGATCCAAAACTACAAGCCTTTCTAGATGCTTCTCTGGCAGAGATGGGACGAATCACTATTGGCTTATTGGGAGAGCTTTAATGACAAGACTGAGATCCAAAACTACAAGCCTTTCTAGATGCCTTCTCTGGAGAGATGGGACGAATCACTAGGCTTATGGAGAGCTTTAATGACAGACTGGAGCTTCAGGAAAAAAAGACAGAAAGACATTACCCTAATGCCATAAGGAGGGGTGCAACCACTTCCAAAGAGCACTCTAGACAACCTTGGAATGAAGAGTATGAAGAAGAGGATGATGAATGGCATAGAGAGCCCTTGTGGGCAAGAGGAGGCCGAAACAATAGAGGAAGAGAAAGAGGGATTGGTAGAGGCCGTGTTTACAGAAATGAAACTTACTTTGGGGAGGACGCAGAAGAGGTTGATACACCATTAGATGGTAACTTGGGTAACATCAAACTCAAGGTGCCACCTTTCAAAGGCTGAAACAATGCAGACGAATACTTGGAATAGAAGAGAAAGGTTGAAATGATCTTTGAATGCAACAGATATACTGAGGAGAAAAAGGTGAAGATTGCAGCCTTAGAGTTTCAAGACTATGCTCTGTTTTGGTGGGACCAACTTAATCAGAGTAGAAGGAGAGTGGGAAGATGACCTATCAACAATTGGGAGGATATGAAGGAGGTAATGAGAAAATGTTTTCTTCCTGCTCATTATTTCAGGGAGTTGCATCAAAAGCTTCATAGACTCATCCAAGAGCCAAATCACTGGAGGACTACCATAAAGATATGGAGATGTGCATGGCTAGAGCACACATCGAGGAGGACGACGAGGTGACTATGGCTAGATTCCTAGGGGGCCTTAATAAGGACATAGTTGAAGCACTAGAGATGTACAAGTATGATTCCATGGAGGAGATGTTGAATATGGCTATGAAGTTAGAGAAGCAGAGAAAAGGGAAGAGCACCGCAACATATAGGGCTGCCAACAACAACAACAACTCTTGAAGTACTAGATGGCCTAAAAGAGAGGAGAAAAAAGAGTTTCAAAGCTCTACACAAAAGGGGACAGATTCAGTGCCTAAAGCATTCACGCCTAATGCTCCAATTTATTCAAAGGGATCAAGTTCCAATACTCTTAGTAGAGACATCAAGTGTTTCAAGTGTCTTGGGAATGACCATATATCTTCTCAATGCCCTAACAAGAGGGTAATAGTGATTCGAGATGGATACACCTAAGATGGATACACCTATTCTGAATCTAAGGATGAAGAAAACCCAATGCCGCCACTTGAGGACTGCAATGATGATGATGAGGTTAATGAAAAAGTTTTACAACCTGAGATAGGTCAGTTACTAGTTACCAGGCGAGTTCTCAACATGCAAGTTCAAGAGGAGAACTTAGAATAGATAGAGAATATCTTCCATACTAGATGCTTAGTACTTGACAAGGTATGCCTTTTGATTATTAATAGTGGAAGTTACACTAATGTAGCTAGTTTGAGCATGGTGCAGAAATTGGGTTTGACATGTGTGTAGTACCCATGGCCATATAAGCTTCAGTGGCTAAATGATATGGGTTCTATGAGAGTAAACAAGCAGGTGAAGGTGCCATTCTCCATTGGTTGGTATAAGGATGAGGTCACTTGTGATGTAGTACCTATGCTAGCTGGGCAATTTGACAAGCGAGTCCAGCATGATTGGTACACCAACCGATTCTCCCTTGCCTATTTGGGTAAACATGTGGTTCTAGCTCCTTTGACACCACAAGAGGTCTATCTGGACCAAAAGAGGATATTTCTTGACACCACAAGAGGTCTATCTGGACCAAATAGAGTGATAATTAGAATACGCCGACGGGCAGAATTGATATTCAGGCCTGTAGGGAGAAATAAGATAAAGAAAAAAGGGAAAAAGAGGCCAAGAGCTGAAAAGAAACATTGACATGCCCCAACTTTGCGTGAGTAACACAAACAAGACGAGGAAAAAGAAACTCAAAAAACATGTATGTAAGAGAGAGAAGAAGCAGAGAATCCGCAGCAGTGTTAGTGAGTAGACCAGTCTTAATGATTTGGTTTAAGGAAGTTTTTGCTTAATTTGACTACATTGATTTGACTAACATTGACATTTCTTCTTTGCCTTCTAGTTTTGTTTCTTTATTGCAGGAGTTTTCTGATGTGTTTCCTGATGAAATGCCTAGCGGACTGCCACCCCTAAGAGGAATTGAACATCAGATTAACTTCATGCCTGGAGCTACAATTCCTAACAGGCCAGCTTATAGGAGCAACCCTATGGAGACTAAGGAGTTGCAGCGGCAAGTTGATGACCTGTTGTCTAAGGGATTTGTGAGGGAGAGTATGAGTCCATGTGCAGTTCCTGTATTACGTGTGCCTAAGAAGGACGGTTCTTGGAGGATGTGTGTTGACCGTCGAGCTGTCAACAAAATCACAGTTAAGTATCGCCACACAATTCCTAGGCTAGATGATATGTTAGATGAACTGCATGGTAGTAAGTACTTTTCTAAATTGACTTGATGAGTGGATATCATCAAATTCGGATGAAGTTAGGTGATGAATGGAAAACTGCCTTTAAGACTAAATATGGTTTATATGAGTGGATGGTTATGCCACTAAATATGGTTTATATGAGTGGATGGTTATGCCATTTGGTCTAACTAATGCACCTAGTACCTTCATGTGACTAATGAACCATGTCTTATGTGCTTTTCTAGGCAAATTTATTGTGGTTTATTTTGATGATAAACTGATTTATAGTCAATATTTTGCTGAGCATATTGAGCATGTTAGGTTAGTATTGATAACTTTGAGAGCTAAAAAGTTATATGCTAAGCTACAGAATGCACTTTTTGCATACTTACGCTTGTTTTTCTTGGTTTTGTTGTGAGTGCACAGGGGATTGAAGTTGATGAGGAGAAGGTTAAAGCAATTCGGGAATGGCCAACTCCTAAATCTATATCAACTCCTAAATCTATATTTGAGGTGAGCAGTTTCCATGGCTTGGCAAGCTTCTACCGGAGGTTTGTAAAGGACTTCTCTACTATAGCAACCCCATTCACAGAGGTGGTAAAGAAGGAAGTTGGGGTCAAATGGGGGGAAACGCAACAAAGGGCGTTTGATACTTTAAAATCCATTCTTTGTTCTGCACCTATTTTACTTTTACCTGACTTTGATAAAACATTTGAGATTGAGTGTGATGCTTCTGGTGTAGGTATTGGTTGCAGTGTTGCATGCAGGAGAGAAAGCCTATTGCTTATTCAGTTGAGAAAAACTCAATGGAGCGCAAACTCAAAAACTATTCAAACCTATTGATAAGAGCTATATGCTCTTAGTGAGAGCGTTGAGCAGTATGGCAACATTACCTCCTCTACCCAAAGAATTTGTCATTACAAACTGACCATGAGTGTCCCTAAATCACCTCAAGGGACAAGGTAAAGTTGAAATAAAAGACATGGTAAGTGGGCTTGGATTCATCTTGAACAAGTTTCCCTGTTTGTGATTAATCAAGCAAGGGAAAGAAAGAAAGAAAACATTGTGGCTGATGCACTTTCTAGGAGGTATGCTTTAATTACTACTCTTAATGCTAAGTTGTTAGGATTTGAGCATATAAAATCCTTGTATGTTGACGATGATGACTTCGGTCTTATTTGGAGTGCAGGTGAGCATGGGGCTTTTAACAAGTTCTTTGGGCATGAGGGGTTTTTATTTAAGGGAAATAAACTTTGTATACCCAAATGTTCCATGCATGAATTGCTTGTGTTAGAATCATATTGTGGGGGACGTATGGGGCATTTTGGGGTTCTTAAGACATATGATATACTTGCTGAATATTTCTTTTGCCCACATATGCGTACAGATGTCGAAAAAGTTTGTGGTGTGTGCATAGCATATAAGCAAGTTAAGTCTAAATCTATGCCCCATGGCCCTTATATACCTTTACCTGTACCTACTTTTCCTTTGACTAATATTTCTATGGATTTTGTGCTTGGATTGCCTAGGACAAAGTGTGTTCGGGATAGTATTTTTGTTGTTGTGGACAGGTTTAGTAAGATGGCACATTTTATTGCATGCCATAAGAGCGATGATGTTGTCCATGTCGCTGAGTTATTTTTCAGGGAGGTTATGAGATTGCATGGGGTGCCACGCACCATAGTCTCAAATCGTGATGCCAAGTTCCTTTCTCATTTTTGGCGTGTTCTATGGAGTAAACTTGGTATAAAGTTGTTGTACTCTACTACTTGTCATCCCCAAACGGAAATTGAATTAATTAATATTCCCTAACGAGGAGCTTAATCTGGAGCTAAGAAGTGGCCGACGACTGACTCCGACTGACTCAGGTAATAACGAAACCCTGTCTATTTAATTTCAGCATAATTTGTATAAATTCTCTTCGACTCCACATTCTGGCATAAATGCATTCACGTCATCCATTAAGCAATTAAACTGCCTCAATTAAATACGATTAAGCTTAAACGCTCGGTTAGTTAATAATCGTGGTGTTAAAGCCTAAATCCGACAATATTGGCTAAAAAGCCTATTTAATCTATAACTATGGTAATCGCCTTTATTTCGAACAGTCCAACTTAAGTCCAATTAATCAATAATTGTGGCTAAAAAAGCCTTAATCAATCACGTTTTGGTAACAAATTGCCTACAGTTGAGTCAATCACATTTTGGCAACAAATTGCCTACGGTTCAATCAATTTTTGGCAAACAAATTGCCTATAAGTAAGATTAACCACTTTTAGCGACAAATCGCTGTCCAAATCTTGGCAAAAATGCTCGAATTTAATCAATTTCATTTTGGCTAAAAGCCTTTAAATCAAATCATTGTGCGACAACGCCCGGATTAATCACTTTCGTGCGGCAAACGTCATTGCCTAAATCTTTTGCTAAAGCCCTTCAAATTAACCAACTTTTGGCACAAATGCCTAATCTTTTGGCGACAAATCGCCTAACCAATTTTTGGCAATAAAATTGCCTGAATTACATATTCGAATCTTTGGCACAAATGCCTTAATCATTTTGGCGACAATCGCCCAACAAAACATCTTTTGGCAATAATAAGCCCAAACATCAATTTTCGGCGACAATCGCCCAATCACACTTTTTGGCAACAAATTGCCTAAATCAATATTTTTGGCTAAAAGCCTTAAATCAAACACCTTTTGGCAAGAATAAGCCCAAGCATCAATTTTTGGCGACAAATCGCCCAACAAAACATCTTTTGGCAAGAATAAGCCCAAACATCAATCTTCGGCAATAATCAATCTTCGGCAATAAATTTGCCCATCGAACACCTTTCGCAACAGATGCCTTAAAACAACAAATTAATCTTCAAATTTTTTGGCAAAATGTCTAAACAAAAATTGCACGAAGCATACACACACTTCATGCATAAAGCTCCCCATTCAAACCCTTCAAAGAAGGCCTTAACGAAACTACGTTGACTTGATCTTCCATTCAAAACGGAAGTACGTAGGCACGTTCGGGATTTAACCCTGAGCCGGCAAGTCGAAATCACATTAAAACATTTTCATTTGGTCCAATTTAACATTAATCACCTTGCAAAGCATTCATTCATGGTTAGTTTCATCAACATGACATTGGTCTCGGGATCCACCTCGGGTTTGCAAAACCATGCCTTGGACATTGGGATAATTAATCTAATTAGGCTTTAGTTAAAAAATTGGAGTCAATTTTAGGATTTTTTCCTAGTTTACCCAAAAAATTAACAAGAGTTGGGTGGCGACTTCACATGCCTAACATTTGGGGTGGGGGTTCACAACATATGCGTAGAGACGTAGAGAAACCGTGTGGTGTGTGCATAGCATGTAAGGCAAGCTAAGTCTACATCTATGCCTCATGGCCTTATATGCCTTGACCTGTACCATACTTTACCTTAGGACTTGATGTTTCTATGGATTTTGTGCTTGGATTGCCTAGAAACAAGCATTTGGTAGGATAGTATTTTTTGTTGTTGTGGACAGGTTTAGTAAGAGGCACATTTCAATTGCATGCCATAAGAGTGATGATGCTGTCTATATGCAGAGTTGTTTTTCAGAGAGGTTGGTGAGATTGCAATGGGGTGCCATGCACCATATCTCGAACCGTGATCAAGTTTTCTTATTCTCAATTTTTTGGCGTGTTTATGGAGTAAGCTTGGTACGAAGTTGCTATACTATACTACTGTCATCCCAGACGGATGGCCAGGACTGAGGTAGTCAAACAGAACTCTAGTTACTTTGCTTTTAGAGCGTAGTTGGTAAGGATCTAAAAAACCTGGGAGGATTGTTTGGCCTTCACTGAATTTGCTTATAATAGGTCTTACATTCTTCTTAGTGGTTATAGTTCCATTTGGCTTGTGTATGGTTTTAATCCTTTGACTTGTACTTTTGATTTATCTCCTTTTGCCTTTGAGTGAAATTTGCTAACTGGATGGTGAAAAAGAAGGCTGAATTTGTCAAGGAGAACATGCTAAAGCCAGGGCTAGACATGAAAAGAACAAAAAGCTATGATTAATTCACTTTTTTAGAAGTTTTTTACCAATTAGGACACTTATTATTAGTTGCATTGGAAGTAATATGATTTAAATTTTGGTAAAATTCCAGCATTTTTTTTATCTTGGACCCTTATTCGGTTTTTTCGGGATATCTGGGAGTTTTTAGACCTTCAAATTGCGATTCTGTTTTGATGCACTGGAAAAAGATGAAATAAAGTTCTAACAATTGTTCAAAAGGAATCAGAAGCTAATTTCAAGTCTCAATATTGATCAAATTCAGCTTTTGAGATTTTGAAGCTATGTGCCTGTATAACTGAGCAACAACCTGTTCTGTTGTGGACTTCATAATCTGGAGTTCCAATGTGTCCAGCCCAGCCCATTTGGAATTCTTAAAAGACAGCCCTACAGTTGTTGTTGAAACAATTAAATTTGAAATGAAGTCGTTTTGGTTCTTCAAAAAATGTCATAGAAGATTAACGTTTTTGAGCCAGAATTTTCTTACTTCAATCTTGATTTTCATTTTTTTTAGGTCATATTCTTGTTGTAAGATGGTCCGTTTTGGGACGTAGCCTCCTTTTAGCTTGTTAGAAAGTGGAGAGAGAGCATTTTTTCACAATTTATTGGAGAGTCAGAGGCCAATTTTGGAAATAAGAAGATGCCCTGAAAAATAGGGGAGAAATCAAAACAGCAAATATTTTCTGTTTACTGCTTTTGAATTTCCCAATTGATTAGGGATTCTTTTTTCCTTTGGAGTGTTATATATGGAGTGATTCTTACAGCACTAGGAGGCACGTTTTTTCTTCTCTTTTAGTTCATCTTATTAATCAGCGTTTTTTATTCTTATTCTTATTTTGGAAGATTGGCCAGCCATGATTATGAGTGGCTAAATTTCTTTACACCAATTCAAGGATTTATCATCCTTGCAAACTTTTTGTGAGACTCAGATTCTTAAATGAGTAGTTTCTTCTTAAATATTCCTGTTGTTTCTTGTCTATTGGGTTGATCTATTGAATTTCTTGGCTAAAAAGGCCTATTAGTGAATTGTTTGGTAGGATTAAGTGCATTTCATATTTCATAATCTTGTAATTTGTTATGAAAGTTTGAATGTAGGTAGCAATTTAGGTTACTGACTATATTTCAGGTTTCAAAGTAATAATCTATAGAGACAATAGGGTTGAATTAAATGGTTTATGCTTTATAAAATTGTTGTTCAAGTTTAACTACTTCCTGGATTCTTGAATGCTTTTATTAAATCTGAAAAGGGATTTGCTAATACCCGATCGTTTAAATAATTAGACGTTAATAAGGGTGCTTGGGCTCAAGTTAACGAATAGGGGCAGTTTTTGGAAATTTATCATTGCTTTTTTGCGTAAAATTTAGATTAAGTATTTAAGAGTATATAAATCATAAGTTGTCTGGTTGATCAATTGTGGCATTGGATTAGAAATCACCTTGAATTTGGTTTTTTCATCAATTTGCAATTACTACTTTAGTTTAATTAATTTAATTTTCTTTTTGACACTGTTAAGCTGAATTTTTTCACAAACAAACCCCCCCCTTCTTTTTAACACAAAAATTAAAGATTTTAGTCTCTAAGGTTCGACCTGAATTTCACACTTTTCTACAGTTAATTTTCAAGTAATTTAAATTTGGTGGAACCGACAAACATCACCGTGCCAAACAAGGGAAGGAGGGCGTGTTCATATTTTCAACCTGGAGATGGGTTTTGGGTGCACGATGACAAGGAAAGATTCCCAAACTTAAAGGAAGGAAAACTTGCTGCCCGACGGGTGATGGGCCTTTTTCAAGTGTTGGAGAGGAATCAATGACAAATGCCTACAAGATTGATCTACCAGGTAGTTATGGCGGTGGTCTCGCTACCTTTTAATTGTTTCTGAACTTTCTCCATTTGATTATGATTCAGATTTGAGCGACAAATTCTTTAAGGAGGGAGGGAATTGATATGGATCAAGGGAAGCAAGATGAAGGATCCTCTAGCTCTAACCCGTGGGGCCAATCACAAGAGCTCGCTTGCAACCAAGCTACGAAGCAGCCTTGAATGCATTTACTCAAGAACAAATCACATTGGAAGCTTCAAAGATCATAGTTATGCCAAGATGTAAGATTGAACTTTCAAGAACCACCAAAGTTTGTTATGATGCTTAAGGCATGCAAAGATTGCTGGCCCATTGATGCATTTTATATGGTTCTATACTTAGGCAAATTTAGGAGGATGTTATTTCATATGAGCTTTAGTATGGGCTTGTGTAGGCCTTCTAGCCCAATTGTCCTGTTTTTATTTTAAATTCTTTTTAGTGGACTTAAATAATTAGTTGTAAGGCTGGTTTTGGGCTTATTTTCCAGAGTTAGGCCAGGCCCTAGATTAGGTTAATGTTTAAAGTCAGGGCTTGTTTTAATTAGTTAAGCTTGGGCTGCTTATTTAATAAGCCCATTAGGGCCACATTTTAGGTTTAGTCTTGGAACTACTTAAGTAAATAGCTAAATTAGGTTTTCTAGCTTAGGTTACTTATATTAAGTTGTAATAGAATGCACGGCAGCCAACATTTGAGTTTAATCAAAAACCAAACTTTTTCTTTGTTCTTTCAGAAAAAACTGTGTTTCTTCATCATTGTATGACAGAACTGGAATTATCCCTTTAGGTAATTTAAGATTGTGAGTTCTACCAAGATTAATTGCGCCAAGAAATTTCAAGTATATTTCAAGAGTTATCTTGAAGGTAAAGTTTCTATTCTTATTTTAAAATTCCTTGCTTTTTCTCTTCAAGAGTTACCTTGGGGGTTTAAGGGATTTGACGGGTACTTCCAGTGATTGCATTGCTTTCCGCTAGATTTTCCTTTGTTGATTTGCAGAGTACTTCGTTTAATTAGCTAGGCGTCATATACCTTTAGAATCTAAACTAACTAAATGTAAAACAACAACTAACTATTTAGTTAGAATAATATCCAAGCTAGATTTTATATTGTCAAATGAGGAAGATATAATGTTGGGATCAACACCATTAAACAACAATATGGCAGGTTTCTCAAATTTCCATTTTTCAATCTATTGAAGGATGCATCTTTGAAGGAAGGGAATCATTTTATATTTGTGTTCGCTTTCTATAAGTAAGACAAATGTTTCAAAATCATAAGAACAAAACCTACTTCATAGTTGTAATTGATGATTCTAGCCCATTAATCTTACTATGACTCTACCCGGGTTTCCTCAAATGATTACTTTTATTCCTAAGTTTATCTCCCTAGTTTTCATTGTGGTGAGTCGCGTCTAATAAGGACTTTCACCTTCCAATTCTTCATCCTCTCACTTTCTTCCTTATACAAAATATTGGAGCTTTCATATTCATAAGCATTACACACGCACACGCAAATCAACCAAAACATTCCACTTAGATTAAAATAAGGAAAGATGATTATATAAATATTGTCCCAAATGGGTTTTCAACCCAACACTAGCTAAGGCGGAACTACTCACAAATTCATTCTCAGAATATAAAGCGCCAAGATTAAGAAGAAAAGGATAATTATGGAACCATCCCTTGTCCAAATAGAAAATAGAAGACCCAAAACTCTAAGTTCCTTCTTTGCTAACTATGGGAGTAGATTCCTTAAGCCAAAAACCAACGATGAAAGAAAAAGAAGAATAATCTTAGACTTCCAGTGCTCTTTCTTCTAGGGTTTCCAAATTTTGTGCTTCCTCTTAATCTAAGTTATTCCTTAGCCTTCGTGATTGCCTTGAATCTTCATCTTTTTCTTTTTATAATGCAGGTGATGATTGTCAAGGTATTTCAGGCATTATTTGGATCAAATCTTATTTTTTTAGTGCCACAGGGGAGAATACACATCGGTTCCACGATCGTGTTCCATGTGCTGGGTGCTATGCTTGATAATACACGGCCCATACAGGCAAATAGGTAGAAAGGGCCCCTTTTAGTTGAAATAAAGTTGAAATAATATTGGCCGGGCGCACTTGATTTTATACGGTTGTTTGATTTGGTCGTGTATTTTTTGCACTGCAGTCTTCTGACTTACTGGAGTGAGAATACACGGCTGGTTGACTGGCCATGTATTTTACCAAAAGCTTCTGACTCTTAAGTTGGATAAACCATGCCCAGTGGGCGGTCATGATTTTTTGCCGCCAAATCTTCCTTTTGCACTTTTGATTTAAACAGTTGTTTGATTTGGTCGTGTATTTTGGCACTGAGTTCTTCTGACTTACTGGAGGAGATTACACCGCTGCGTTGACTGGCCATGTATTTTACTAGAATGCTTCTGACTCTCAAGTGGAATAACCATGCCCAATGGCGGTCGTTGGATTTTGCCGCAAACTTCCTTTTGTAAAATGGTCCGAAATGGCTGAACAAGCCCCTTGCTTTAGGGTTTTCTCCCTAAAAAAGGTGTAGGGACTTGCACCTATAAGACAAACACATATGCAACATATGCATAATACATGCAAAAAAAACTAACTTTAATTTATTAAATTTCCTAAAATATGACTAAACTTAGGAAATTAATGATATAAATATGTATGCATGAAACGCACACATAAGAAAACCCCCAAAGTTGGCATGAATGCTAGTCCTTCAAAGCAGAAAAATTAAGCATAAATATGTAGCGCGCCGATCGCCGGAGAAGCCGCATTGTCTAAGGTTATGGTGTGTTTTCTGCCAATTGTTAAATTAGGTCTGTTTTTCATTTTATCAATTTTCTTTGAATCCAGATGTTTTTCTTTTGAATGTTATTGTTGTTGTGATGTTTTAAGAAATTATAATGTTTTATTTTATTGTTTGAGGTAAAGTTTTATTGAAATTATATGCTGTAGTTTTCAATCAAAAAACGTCGAAAAGAAAGAAATTACATTTTATGCTTGATAAATCTTTTGGTCTTGCAAGCCAATCCTGTTGCCTTTGTCAAGGTCTCTCACAATTCCAAGAGGAGCACCTGATAAGAAAAAATATATTGTAAAAGAGAAGAACTTACCTTTAACAAGCTTCTAGATATGCTGCCTGCCTTTCTTTTTTTTTTAATCTTCTTCTCTGTCGCATTATGAACAATCAAGTGTCTTTTGTGTATATTGCGTGTGAGATATGTAACTCTACATATAGAGGAATCTTTTGAATATTATTAAAACTTTCAAATTGTAATGCAGCAAAAATTATTCCAAAACCTACAGTTCATTATTTTCTTTCAGATTCTACCCTCACAGTTCACCATGCTCTATTAGCCTTCTTTGATAGATATTTTGTATGCTCATTACTTTTTGCTCTAGAAAGACTTTTTTTTTTTATTTTATAAACTAGGATATGTAAATATTCAAACTTTGAGTTCTGCACCGTACAGAAATTTGAGGTTCATTTATTACCCCAACCAACACATTGTTGGTTCTTAGAAAACTTATTTACCACTTATAAAATTGAAGTCAAAGTTCGTTTACTACCTTAAAGAAAAATTAAAATATATATTTATTATAAATATGGAGACGAGGCATATTTCTACGAAAAAAAGTGTTCCTGTAGGCCCTCACTAGAACCAGGAAACTTGAATTAGACATATGTAAATATATGTGTACCAAAAAAGGCCAAAACATCTTTCTTTATCAACCCACAAAGAATCCAAACAAAACTATTCCAGAAGGTGGAAGATTAAGGAAAAAGTTTTCTTCTCTACTATCTTTTTGGCCTGCTTTTCCACTTCCCTTTCATTTTTTTTTCCCCTTTTTCCTCTCAAAATGCAAATTTTAAAATAAATATATTATCATATTGATGTCAAAAAGATGATTATATATATTATAAGATTTTTCTATGCATTTGGTTGAATTAAATTAAATATTAAAAAATCTAATAGATATATTTGTCTGATGATCCATCAAACTAGGTATGATACATAAGATATATCAAATATATAATCTAGATTTAGAAATTACAGCATCCTAATTAATAACTTATCTCATTTTCTCAAACAAAAAATTATCTAGTATTTGTGAACCCCTCCAAAATGTCATATAGCATGTGAATGCATGTGGACTAAGGAAGAAATTGCACCGTGAATGAATGAAGTCGCCCACCTTGGTTAATTGTTTTAGGGTAAACTAGCGAAAAACCCTCAAGTGGACTTCCAATTTTTTAATTAACCTAGTTACTAGATTAAATTAGCCCCAATGTTCTAAGGCATGGTATGCAAACCCGAGAATGGATCCCGAGACTATGTCATTGTTGCTAAACTAACCTAAATGAATGAATTGTTTGCTTTAGCAAAGGAAAATGAAGTAATTGGACCAATGAAATGTTTTTGGAATGAATTCGACCTTCCACTCCGGGTTGAAATCCCGAACGTGCCTACGTACTTCCGTTTGAAATGGAAAGATCAAAGTCAACGTAGTTCGATTAGGGCCCCTTTTTTTTTTTTTTTTTTTCTTTCTTTAGAGGGCTTTTGAAGGGGGATGCTTAATGCATGAGTGTGTGTATGCTTTGTCATTTTCGTTTTAGGCATTTTGCCAAAAGAATTGCATTGATTTAGGCCACTTGGTGCCAAAAATGTTGATTTTGAGGCTTTTAGCCAAAAGAATTTTAATTTGGGCTTATTCTTGCCAAAAGATTGATTTGTTAAGGCATTTGTGCCAAAACGAATTGTTTTTAAGGCTTTTTAAAGCCAAAATATTGGTTTAGCAATTATAATTTGCCAAATTGATGTTAATTGGGCGATTGTCGCCTAAATGGATTGATTTAAGGGCAGTTTATTTGCCAAAAAAAATTGTTTGAAGGCTTTTAGGCCAAAGAAATTTAATTTAAGCGATTTGTACGCTAAAAAGGTAATCTTTCACTTATAGGCAATTTTGTTTTTGCCTAAAGTGATTAATTAAATTGAAATATAGGCATTTATTGCCATAATAAAAAAAGTGTTAATTAGGGCCTTTTAGTCACAAATTATTGATTAAATTAAGACTTAAGCCGAAAACTTGTTCAAAATAAAGGCAATTTCACCATAGTTATTGATTAACTAGGCTTTTTAGCCAATATTGTCGAATTTAAACTTTCAATTACCACGATCAATTAATAACCGGGCATTTAGCTTTAAATTTATTTAATTGAGGCAATTATTTGCCTAGTTAATTGGTATTGAATGCATTTTATGCAGTTATAGAATTTAAGAGGAGTAGAAAAGAAAGCATGCATGAAATGCTAAAATTAAAAAAAAACAGAGTTTAGTTTTGCGTTACTGATTTAGTCGACGGCCACTTCTTAACTCCAGGTTAAGCTCCTTCGTTAAAGGGGGAAATTAATTAATTTAATTTTAATGACACTTAAACAAAGAAAGAACAGCAATAAAAGCTAAATTAAAATGCAAAAAAAAGCAGTTTAAAGAATTCGCAAGAGCGAATGAGGGAGAAGGAGCGCCAGTCAACACAGACTGAGTGAGGAAAAAGAGGCCCGGGCCTGTATTTAAGGCGCCAAAAACGGACTGTTTTCCGGTGGCTGGGTGCCGGATGGACCGCCGGCTCGGCGGCCCGCCGGCGGGCCGGGCCGCCAAGCTCGGCGGCGGACCGCCGGCTGAGCCGCCGGATCGCGCGGGCCCTCCCGCGGCAGGGCCGCCGGGGTCCTCAGCGGTCGGGGCCGCCGGGTCTCGGCGGCCCGCCGGCGGCCGGGCGCCGGTTCGTCGGCGGCCTGCCCGGGCGGTGGGCCGCCGACTCGGCGGCCTTCCCGCAGCAAGCGCCGGTCTTTCGGCGCTGGGCCGCCGGGTGGTCGGCGGCTGGCTCCGGTTGGCTGACCACCGGGGCAGGCAGGTTTTACTCCGGGGGCTTTCCGGGAGTTCCGGACCTCCAAAAAATATTCCGAGACCTGTTCCGCGGATTCCTTCGCGACATTCCGGACGTTTTAAGTACCATAATTGGCATTACTTCCAGTAAATGTCCAAAATGGCCTCCGGTCTGGCCGAACTGTTTTGCAGTTCCGCACTGACACTGTTGGTGAGTCAAAAGTTACTGTAGAAAATTTCAAATTTAAACTTGTAGCAATGTCAAAAAATTTGGAGTTAGTATTCCACAGTTGCCCCCCACTGGCGTATCATAAAAAACGATTTATCGAGAGTTCAGTTGTGTTTGAAGGAGCAAATTTTGAGGATGTGCAGAGAAGGAACCTTGCCGTCTCAAATGAAATGATCGATTTAGGCCTTCTTGGAAGGCTTGAAAAGAGATTTTTCGCCTTCTTAAAGGGCTTGAAAAGATTGTTTGCCTCTTAGAGGGCGAAAGCCTTAACAACCGAGAGTTTGCCTCTAGAGGGCTTTGAAAAGAGATTTGCCTCTTAGAGGGCTTGAAAAAGATGTTTTGCCTCTTAGAGGGCTTGAAAAGATGTTTTGCCCTCTTAGAGGGCTTGAAAAGAGATTTTACCTCTTAGAGGACTTGAAAAAGAGATTTTGCCTCTTAGAGGGCTTTGAAAAGATGTTTTTGCCTCTTAATGAGGGCTTTGAAAAGATGTTTTGCCTCTTAATGAGGGCCTGAAAAGAGATCTTGCCTCTTAATGAGGGCTTGACAAGGAGATCTGCCTCTTAATGAGGGCTTAAAAAGAGATCTTTGCCTCTTAGGAGGGCTTGAAAAGGGAGATTTTGCCTCTTAGAGGACTTTTGAAAAGATGTTTTGCCTCTTAATGAGGACTTGACAAAAGATGTTTTGCCTCTTAATGAGGCTTTGAAAAGATGTTTGCCCTAATGAGGGCTTTGAAAAGATATTTTGCCTCTTAATGAGGGCTTGAAAAGATGTTTTGCCTCTTACATGAGGGCTAGAAAAGATGTTTTTGGCCTCTTAGAGGAACTTGGAAAAGATGTTTGCCTCTTAATGAGGGCTTTATGAAAAGAGGATTTGCCTTATATTTTACTTTATTTCTCATGGCAGAACCAAAGAGCCACCTTAAAGTCAAAGACCCAAAGGCAGAAATAAGGGTTGGTTAAATCTCTTTCCTCTTTTT
>NW_023590593.1:1330963-1368122 GCF_014843425.1 Jatropha curcas
AGATTCCTATAGGCTATGCACAAATAGATTATTGGCTTATTAAAGGGACCCTTGAACCTTGAGTAAGGAATATACCTAAACACACATGTGAAACAAGAGTTTCGCCGGGGTCCAAAACGGTACGGTGCATACCCATGGGCCACCCCCAAAAGGATTAGGGATGGCTTTGCGGTAACAGGGAGGACGGCTTTGGCTGTCCGTCGACATAAATCAAAGGAAGACCGTGCCGATCAAGCGCTACTGTGCTATCCAGACCTCAGAAAGTTTGAAACATGAGAGAAAGAAGAAATCCATTTGTAAGAATTCATTTTTTTATGCAATATGGAGAAAGGATTCTCAAAATTCGGTGCAGAAGATAAATCAACAAATTAAAATGTCCTTAATCATTGTACAACTTGAGTTTAATTCTCCATCTCGTATCTTAAAGAAGAATACTTGATTTGTGCGGGTAAGGGTACCGGCGCAAAAGCAAAGTATTGTAAAATAATGCCCACTAAGGGACTAGGTTTAGTTTACCCTGTGTTCCAACTTTATGCAATGATTGCATTACTCTCCCAGTGAAGTGCCCAAAACGTGAACCCCTCCCCAAAATGTTTCATAGGCAATATGGAATGCATGTGATAAGGAAGAAATGCCACGTGAATGAAATGAGTCGCCACCGATGTCTTGTTTAATGTTTAGAGAAGCGATAAAGGACTAGGAAAAACCTAAGTTGGACCTCCGCACGTTAGTGTTACACTAGTAAACCTAGTTACTAGATTAAAATTAGCCAATGTCCTAACGGCATGCGCTTCGAACCCGAAGGTGGATCTCCAGAGATCAATAGGTCGGAATGTATTGTGTGATCGAAGAGCGAGAGCGAATAGAGAGAGGTGGTGAGCGATGTTGGTGATGCACACTAAGGAAGATGAGAATAATTTAGACCAAATCGAAAAAGATGTTTTATGTGATCGACTTGCCGCCGTCGGGGTTTAGGATCCCGAACGTGCCCTACGTAACTATGCTCCGTTTGAATGGAAGATCAAAGTTCAAACGTAGTCGAATAGGCCATCTTTTATGAGGAGCCTATGAAATGTGGCAGTGCTTTAATCGCAGAGTGTGTGGTAATGCTTTGTGCATTTTGTTGTAGGAATTATTGCCAAAAAAGGTTGAAGAATCACTTGGTGCCAAATGTTGATTTTGAGGCTTTTAGCCAAAAGAAATTTAATTTGGGCTTTTTTCTTGCCAAAAGATTGATTTTTTAAGAACATTTGTGCCCAAACGAATTGGTTTAAATGCTAATATATGCTCAAAATATTGGTTTAGGCAATTAATTTGCCAAATGATGCTAATTGGGCGATTGGTGCCGGCCAAAGATTGATTGATTTAAGGCAAGTTTAGTGCCAAAAAAAAATTTGTTTGAAGGCTTTTAGCCAAAGAAATTTAATTTAAAGCGATTTTGTCGCTAAAAAGGTTAATCCTTCACTATAGGCAATTTTGTTTGCCTAAAAGTGAATTTAAATTAAATGAAATATACGCAATTTATTGCCATGATAAAAAAAGTGTTTAAAATTAGCCCTTTTAGTCACAATTATTGATTAATAGGACTTAAGCCAAAAACCTTGGTTCGAATAAAGGCAATTTCACCATAGTTATTGATTAACTTAGGCCTTTTAAGCCAATATGTCCGAATTTAAAACTTTAATACCAACGGTGCATTAATTAACCGGGGCAATTTAGCTTAAAATTCATAATTGAGGCAAAATTTATTTGCTAAGGTTAATGGTATGGTGAATGCAATTATGGGCTCATCCAAAGTTAAAGAATTTAAGAGGAAGTAGAAAGAAAGCAATGCATGAAAATGCTAAACATTAAAAAAAAAAACAGAGTTTAGTTTTTGCGTACCTGATTTAGTCGACGGCCACTTCTTAACTCCAGGTTAAGCTCCTCGTTAAGGGAAATTAAATAATTTAATGTTATAGATGACCACTTAACAAAGAAAGAAAGCAATAAAAGCTAAATTAAAATCAAAAAGCCAGTAAGAATTCGCAAGGAGCGAGAGGGAGAAGGAGCGTCCGTCAAACACAGACTGAGTGTGAAAACAGGAGGCCCGAGGCTTGTATTTATAGGCGCAAAACAAACTGTTTCGGCGGCCGGCCCGCCGGCCCGGCGGTCCCCGGCGGCCCGTCCCCGGCGGCCGGGCCGCCCGGATGGACCGCCGGCCCCGGCGGCTGGAATCGGCGGCCCTCCCGCGGCCGGGCCGCTCGGGTCTCGGCGGCCCTATCCGGCGTCGGGGCCGCCGGGTCTCGGCGGCCGGGTCGGCCGGCAATCCGGCGGCCGATCCGGCGGCCCTCCCGGCGGTCGGGCCGCCGGGTCTTGGAAGGCCCGCCCGGCGGCCAGGGCCGCCGGTCCGTTCGGCGGCCTGCCCGGCGGCTGGGCCGCTCGGCTTCGGCGGCTTGGCTCCGGTGGCCTGAGCACCCGGGGCAGGCAAAGTTGCACTCCCGGGGGCTTTTCCGGGAGTTCCGGACATCCAAAAAATATTCCGGACCTGTATCCGCCGATCCTTCTGCGACATTTTCGGACATTTTAAGTACATATTGGCATACTTTCCAATAAATGTCGCAAATGGCCTCCGGTCCGGCCTGACTGTTTGCCAGTCCGGCACTGGTTACTTGTAGCAAATGTCAAAAATTTGAAGTTATTCACAGTCATATGAACATGTTTGTTCATCTTTTGTAAAGAGAATACAATGAAGAAAGGATACAAATCTCTGCATTAGAAGTGGATTCAACGGAGGAGAATTTGAAAAATAAAAAATTCTGTATTGCGCTTTTTTACAGTAAGTTTAGGATCTTCCATAACTTTCTCAGCACCTAGAAGCACCTAGAACACCTCAACAAAATGGAGTAGTGGAACGCAAGAACAGAACACTTCAAGATATGGCCAGAACTATGCTGAGTGATTCTAAACTACCAAAGTATTTCTAGGCAGAAGCTGTTAACACTGCCTATTACATTCTAAACAAGGCTTTGGTAAGATCTAAACTTAAAAGAACTCCATATGAGCTATACAAAGGTAGAAAACAAAATATTGGTTACTTTCACATTTTTGGGTGTAAATGCTTTATTCTAGATAATAAGAAAAATCATCTTGCTAAATTTGATGCTAAATCTTGTGAAGGAATTTTTGTGAAGGAAATTTTTCTAGGATATTCTATTGAATAGTAAGGAATATAGGGTGTTTAATAAAACAGACTCTAGTATGTAGAAAGAATCTATTCAGTTGTGTTGTATGAATCTGAACTTTAACTCTTAGGAATTTTTAAAAAAATGATGGAAGTTGTAGAATTTTATCAAGGAAAAGCGAATGAACAATCAGAACAAACTAGAACAGCCAGAATAGTGAAGCACGAATAATTGATAATTAGGGGCTGAACCAGAAGTTTTGAACATGAAGATGATCAAAACAAAAACTGAAAGTCAATGCCAGAAATAGAAACACATGAAGATTCTCATTACTAAAGAATGGCGATTCCATAAGTACAATCCCCAAGAAGACAATTATCGGATAATCCTTCCAGAAAGGATAGAACTAGAGCACAATATAGAGATATTTGGTAATGTTTGCTTTCGTTTCCTTCAATTAGAACCTAAAAATTTAGAAAGATGCTCAAAATGATGAAAGTTGGATTCTTGCTATGCCAAGAAGAAGCTAAATCAAATTTGAGATAAACCAAGTTTTGGAAAACTTGTTTCTAGACCGTAAAAAACCAATTTTGTTATTGGAACAAAAATGGGTGTTTTAAAAATAAGCTTGATGAACAAGGTAATGTTATGAGAAATAAAGCAAAGAAATTAGTTGGCTCAAGGGTACAACCCAACAGGAAGGCATCGATTTTGATGATACCTTTGCCCCCGATTGCCTAGACTGATGGCTATTAGAATGCTTTTGTGGCATGTTGCATGTTTAAAACTATTCATGTTATATCAAATGGATGTAAAAAAATGCTTTTCTAACATGGTTTTCTAAATGAAAAATTGTATGTAAAACAACCTCCTGTTTTGAAATTATGAATAAAACTTAATCATGTTTACAAACTTACTCAACGCTTTTTACAGTTTGAAAGCAAGCTTCCTAGAGCATTGGTATGACAAGATTAAGTAAGTTTTTATTAGAAAATGGGTGTTTTCAAGAGGAAAGGTTGATACAAAACTATTTATCAAAAAATAAAGCACATGACATTCTAGTTCAATACAAATTTAATGTTGATGACATAATCTTTGGCTCTAACTAATGATCTTCTTGTAAGGAATTATTTTCTAAGATTATGCAGGGTGAGTTTGAAATGAGTATGATGGGAGAATTAAACTTCTTCCTTGGACTTCAAATCAAACAGTGTGAAAATGGAATTTTCATAAATCAAGAAAAATATACCAGAGAATTGTTAAAACGGTTCAAAATGGAAAATGCAAAGGTATGTAGTAAACCAATGAGTCCATCCTCAAAATTAGAAAAAGATGAAAAAGGTAAGGATGTGGATATCAAATTGTTTAGAAGTGTGATTGGTTCTTTACTATATCTAACGGCAAGCAGACCTGACATACACTTTAGTGTTTGTCTATGTGCTAGATTTCAATCGTGTATTTCAATCGTGTCCCAAAGAAATCCTCATTTAATTGATGTAAAAAGAATTCTAGAGATACTTTGTGGAACTTCTAATCTAAGGTCTGTTTGTCATTCATCAGAAGGCGATACATTTGACTTGATTGGGTATAGCTTGACTATACTGATTTTGCAGGAAATAGAAAATAGATAAGAAAAAAGCACATAACTTGCCAGTTTCTAGGTAGCGCCCTTATATCATGGTTTAGTAAGAAACAGAAATCTGTTGCTCTCTCTACTGCAGAAGCAGAATATGTTGTTGCTGGAAGCTGTGTTGCACAAGTTGTTGCTAGAAACAGTACCAATAAAGTACCAATAAAGTGTGACAACTTAAGCACCATCAATTTATCTAAAAATCCAGTCCAGCATTCTAGAACCAAGAACATAGAAATCAGACATCACTTCATACGTGATCATGTACAAAAAGGTGACATAGTGATTGAGTTCATTTCTACAAAAAAGCAATTGGCAAATATCTTTACTAAACCTTTGAATGAAAGTCAATTCTGCTTAATTAGAAGAGAACTCGGTATGTTAGTTCTAAACTCTTAACTTTAAAGGAGAACTCTCCGGTATGTTAGTTCCTAAAACTCTTAACCCTTAGAACTCCTATAAAGTATGTTCAAACTGCTTTCTACTATTTGAAAAATGGGTTCTAAACTCTTAACTTTAGAACTCTATAAGTATGTTCTAAACTGCTTTCTATATTTGAAAATGAAAGACTTGCTATGTTCTAATATTTTATTCTGTCTGTTTGTGAAAACGTTTTTGTCTAAAAAGAAATGCTTATTGCTCTAATATGACTTTCTACTGTCACTATCAGAATCTAGCTTTGGACAAAATTCAAAAACAGTCAATTTGTTTTCTTTTGTGTGTTTGTTTTTACTATGTTTTGTGTTTTTATTTTATTTAGGTTTTCGCGGTATTATTTTTTTTTTAAATTCTCTGTGTCGATTTGAATTTTCCCTAACTTATATTTTCGTTTTTTTTTTATGTTTATTTCTTTCCTAAAATCTATTTCTTAACTTAATCGTTCTTGTCTCTCTATTAACTGCTCTATCTTCTCTCTTACCTTCTTACAAGAAAACCCTAAATTGCTCTTTGCGTCAAAACCCCAACAATGGCCGAATCAAGCTTCACCTCTTCATCCGACTGTCTAACTGAACAAGAACTTCAACTCCTCAAAAGACTATCAAAGAAATATGAACAGAAGGAGTCAAAACAGAAGAAGTTTGTTGAGGAATCGAAGGAAGAAAAAGCAGAGACTGTAACATCAAAGAAACAAGTCGCTGGGTCTCACGACAAAGGTAAATCTGTTCTTTCCCCATATCCTCTCATGCGTTCTTATGTCATAGACTGGAAATTTTTCGGGAATGATGAGTTCAACTTCAGGGGGGAATGATGAGTTCATACTTCAGGGAAACTCTTTGAGTTCCCCCCAAGGATGGATGGATTTCTTGTCGCTAACAGACCCATGTTTATGAAGAATTGATGGGTTAAAGAATTTTATGGTTTCTCTTAAAGGTTGTGGGGCAGAATCGATTTCTGTAAGAACTTGAGGAGAAATCAAAGGCGTTCTCGTTATGCTGACTTGAGCAAGATTTTTAATTTTTGTCAAACACTAGGTCTAGGGAGGTAACGAAAACTCTAAAGATATTTTCTAGGGTTAGCGGAGTACAACACATGGAAAGAATTTGTTCAAGAAAGGTTCTGTGCAGATAAACAGGGTGTTATTGAATGCCTCAAACTTTGACAGATAGTATGAAGTGGTTGTACAAACTGATTATGCATTCACTTATGGTTGAATCAGGTTGAGATGTGTCATTTTATGTGGCACATAGTTGAGAAGAAACCCTTTCAACCTTTTGTGTCACACCATCTTTGACAAAATGCAGAATCAACCCTAAGAGATAACTACCCTACTGGTATCTGGTGCTTACACTCGCTGGTTTTGAAATTTTGATAAGTTTTAATTTGGTGCTTACACCTGTGTTTGAATTTCTGAAAGTTAATTTGAATGAAAGTGATGGTTGCAATGTTTCAAAGCTAGACAGTGGGTCTTTGAAAATGAAAGGTGAAGAAGGAGATGAAGAAAAGGAAGAAGAAGAGAAAGAAAAGAAAGAAAAAGGAGAAGAGGCTGAGAAAAAGAAGAAACGAGAAGAGAAAGGAAAAGCTAAATTGGAAGATGCAAAAAAGAAAGAAAAGAAAGAGAAATTGAAAGAAGAAGAAGAGAAAGAAAAGAGATTAGAAGAAGAAAAGAAGGAAGAAACAGAAAAAGAAAAGGAGACAATAGCTGAGGATGAAGCAAAATCAGAAAAAGAGAAAGCAAAAGAAAAAGTTGAAATTGAAGACAAAAAGGATTCTGAAAAGGTTGAAAAGATAGTAGAAGAAGCCAGTGATGCAGAAATAGAAAAAATGGAATTAAGTGGAGAAGATAGGTCAACTGAGGTCAAGGATGAAAAAGAATATGAACTTTTATCAGCACAAAGGAGTAGAGAAGTTATGCTTGGCAGAATGGAAAAAGAGCTTATAGAAGAACACAATAGGGAACTTGATAAAGCAAAAAAGCAAAGCAAAGCTGTGATTGAGCATAATCAGTCCCTTATTGAATCCTTAGAAAGAATGAACAATATTAATAAGAGAAAGCTAGCTACTCTGAAAGTCAAGGGAACACCTTACATTCGAGCCTCAGAAAAGCCAAAGAAAGTAAAGCACACTGCGGGCAAACACAAAGTTCATGGAAAAAAGCCTCCACTGCACCCTTCTTCTAAACGACCAGAAAGCTTAAACGACCAGAAAGCTCTACTGAAACGACCTCTTCCCTGCTCAAAAATCTTTAGAACTGACTCCAAACCCCTCTAATTTCTTAAGTTTGTTCCTATGGTTTTGTGACATTTTTTTTTTATGTCTTTGGTAAGGTATGTCGTTTGAATTTCTGTTATTTTTTTTTATGCTCTGATATTTTACTAACCCTTTTGTAATGATGACAAAAGGGGGAGAACACAGGAATATGGTGTTATGGTTAAGTAATGGTACTCTTGCTAATAATGTGGCTAATATGGTGTTAACTTTAGTACTTACAATCTCATTGCTTATTATTTTCTAATTTGGTGTTATTTCTGTTCTATTTTTGTGAGCTTATATGTTTTTTACATGATGAACTGATTGTTTTTAAGCCTTTAAAACTTAGATCCTTGTTCTAACGTATGCTCTGTAGGGTTCCGACTTAAGATTTCTGTTCTAGTTTTCTAATGGTCATTTTTTATTCCCTATTTTTTATGCTCTAACCATAATGCTCGATTATTAAGAACTTAAGAAATGTCTTGTCTATTTTGCTAGTTCCTAATATCAGTTTCCTAAAAGAATTTTTCCTTGTTCTAAATCTCAATAAATATTTTTTACTGTAGCCTGTTTAGGGGGGAGTAGCAATAACATATTCTAAACTTGCTTCATGAAGATCAATAATGACATACTTAGAACTTAATTTTTTTTTTAAAATTGCATAAAATTTTAGGGGAGCAGCATGTTTTAAATGTTTCTAAATTTATTGGTTTTGGTTATGGAATGCAAAAGGGGGAGAATTGTTTGACTCAAGGGTCAAAATATTAAATCTCGAGAATTTTTGATGAATTAAAAACAAAATAAATTAAATTTAAATTATATTAATTTTGTGCCTAATAATAATTTCTATGCAGATTTACATAAGTAATAAATGAACAAGGAAAATCCTACTAATTCAAGAATTATGAAGACATTTGAAGACCCTATTGGTTAGACTTTTAGGATTCATTGTAAGATAGAGGGAACATCCAACTATAAGCACAAAAATCAATTTTCTCTCATCAAAATGTTTTTTCGAAAATATCTCTTTAAAATAAAATAAAATTTTTCTTTCGTTCCTTGATTTTATTTTAATTTTTTGAAATTTTCTTAAGGATCGAAATATTCAAATTACCTAAATTAAAGAGACTTTGTCTCTAGTAATTTTGGTAATAAAAATAAATCGAATAAAGATCTTATGCACTTCATTTTCGGAAACAAAACTTTTTGAATATCCAAAAAATCTTGATTTTATTTTTCTTACCTAAACGAAGGAAGATCATATCTTAATTCGTTTTTGGTAAATAAATCCTTCGAAAAAGATTTTTCAAATATTTAATTTCGAAAATCTTTGTTTTTAAAGGAAAGATAGATTGTCTCTCTCTCAAAAATGATTTTCGAAATATTACCTCAAATAATAAAAGTCAAAATCTCAATTTTCAGTCTCTTACCTAAAAGAAAAAGATTTTACCTTAAATATTTTTGGTAACAAAATATTTTACATCTTTTTATTTTCAAAATTATTTTATAAAGAAAGTCCAAAATCTTGCTTTTATTCGCTTACTTTAAAAGAAAATATTTTGACAAAAATATTTTTGACAATAAAATCTCCGTATCTTTTAGTTTGGAAAGTCAAAATTCTTCTTTAAAGGCTAAAGATTACACTTTCTAAAACGGGATCTACATTCCTTTATAAAAGGCGTCTTCTTCTTATGAAGATGTGGGTAATTCGTTTTACAAGAGTAAGAGTTAATTGCTTTAACGTTTTATCTGTCAAAGCTCTCTCTCAACCCCCTTATTTCTTTTCGTCTTATTGGCTTCAAGAAACATTTTTAAGATAAAAGAAAATTTTATAACATCTATTGAAAAACAGTTTTGTTCTTTAAATTGATTTTCTAATCTTGATTTTTATTTTTTCTGTACTTATATGTGCATTTATCTCTATCGTATAGATTCTGTAATCTATTGCAGATAGATTTTTTATTTGAAAAACTTTTGTATAATAACTTAGGTGAAAAGTTATTGTGAAATAAGTTATCAAGTGACCTTCTCCTTGTGTTCTAATGTCTTGATTTGAGTTTCTGCTCTCTGCAAAAATAGAAGAGGTTGAGATTGACTAGAACCTTTAGAAAATCTAGTGAGACAAAGGGTAAATCTAGGTGTTAACCTATTGTCTTGTACTATTGGTATGTCTCTTACCCTTGAAAAAAGATAACATAGTAGAGGATCTCAAGCTGAGTCTTGGGGAGTGGATGTAGGCGAGTTAGTGCCAAACCACTATAATCGCTGTGTTTATATCTTTTTATTTTATGAAGTTCTGCTTGATTCCATTTTACTTACACTTATGTTAATCTTTTAGAAATGCAAAGTTGTTAATGATTTTATGGTTCTAAACTCAGATAAGCTTTATTCTATATCTGAAATAAGCTTTTATCTTTTCTAAACATTAGAACTCCTGGACTTCCTGCTCTGAAATAAGCTTTATCTTTTCTAAACATTAGAACTCTGGACTTCTGCTGAGTGAATATACCAAGTTCTAAACTATTCTTCTATTTATAGTATATTCCACTACTTGGGTTTCTAATCAGTTTTCTAAACTTGATTAAAGCTTTGTGAAGAAGTTTAGATTTCGATAACTATCTCTGACACTGTCTTTCATGTTTTTCTAAACTTTATGAGGAAGGTCTAATCAAAATAGCTTTCCGTCATAAAGCAGTTTTGATATTAAATAAGACATTGTGAAGCAGTTCTAATTAACAGTTGCACTTTGCAAAGTCTTTCTATTTACTCTGAATAGAACATTGTGAGGTAGTTCTAATCAATAACTCATTATCACAAGTTCATTACTTTTCTGTTGCAAATAGAATTCTGAGTTTGGTTTTAGAGCTAAATATTTTATTTTTAGAAAATCCAATTCACCCCCCTCTTGAGTTGTGCCATACATATACGGGACCCACACCTTAACGTTTCCATTTTTAACTTATTTAATTAAACAATGCTCATATTTTTGTTGGCATAACAAGAGAAAGAACTAACTCTTAGTCAAAATTTGTACACTATATATTAACTAACGTATTTCGATCTTATTATAGCAAGAATCCATAAAAGTGATTAAGGTAGCTACAACCATCCCAAGAAAGAATCAATTTTCTAGTCAGAATTCAAAACCTTTAAGTTAACTCATCCATTTTTCATCAATTATAGATATATCATACCATGTCCTTCCCTATCACTGAAAAGTTCATAATTGGGTAAGGTAGTTGCTAGCATTTCAAGGGGTTTCCAATTCTTATCAAGTTCTATCATTAAATACTTTTATTATCATTGCCAGTTCAAAAGAAGAAGTTCATAGCATAAATACAAGCTTAGTTCAAGAAAAACCATGACATTTCTCTAACTAGTTGTTGTCAACTGCTAGGAGATCCTAACATCTATCTATAACTCAGCACCTAATTACCAACTTATCCATTTTCCAACAAAAGATAGATATACAGCTTTCCTTTCAAATCTCAGTATCGTCAAACCTATGAAAACAAGTAGTACAGTTGCTATAGAGAGAATTTAAATTCCTAATCAAGTCTATATTTTAGTTATTAAGTTTTCCATTTTACCTTCCAAAGAGCCATATCATACCATTCCTTAACTAATTATGACAAGATCTTATACAACTAACTATATTAGCTGCTGCTGTTTTGGTACCGCCCCCGAGCAACCCGAAAAACGTTCACCTTTTTATTTTGAATGGAAAGTGATCTTATTTTGAACAATGGTGACAAAACATTTTATTGGATATGATGCCGATAAATCGGTCTTATAAAATATTTTGAGTTGCCCCGAGCAATCCGAAACCGTTCACGTCTTTTTTATTTTGAATGGAAAGTCGATGCTTTTGAATGGAAAGTGATCTTATTTTGAACAATGGTGACAAAACATTTTATTGGATATGATGCCGATAAATCGGTCTTATAAAATATTTTGAGTTGCCACCAATTTTTTCGGCAATTGGACCGTTTCCGATTTTATTTTAAAAGTGACTCCATTTTAAACCCAATTTTATTCAAGGCCAAATTATTTAGAAAACAGGTCAGGCACATCAATACGATTCTGGGTAAGAAAATTGGGTACGTCGGCCCATTGGAAGCCGACGCCGGGAAAAACCGGCGTTTTTTAACCTACGATTTCTAATTTATTTTAGTTAGAAAAGCCGATTTATTTATTTATTTAAACCCGACCCGAATGAATCGAACCGAGTTCTTATATGGAAAATTAATTAATCGTCCCAATCAAATTTAATCATTGCATCCATAATCATCCAAATCATTGGAGAGGAATCAATCCATCATCCAATACTCAAAGCAGTTAAGAGTCTTAAGAGTAATAAATAAAGGCGGTTGTTAAGACTGGCGCTCTTGCCTTATGGTTAAAGGCGGGCCACAACCGAACCTAAATAACATTCTACCGAGGTGAGATTCAATCCAAAAGCCGAAATCACCAAAATCATGCATAATTACAAATTTTAATATTCTAAAACGTTAATTAAAATTAACAAATCTGTTCATAATTGGTCATCTTCACATTTTATTGGGAAAAATTGAAATTTTATTCTGTAAAAAAAATTATTAATTTTTTTCGAAAAGAATAGAGGAGGATTTCGTTTCTTAGAGAAACTTACGAACATGTCGCGCTTCTATTCTGCGGCTCCTTTCTTCTTGAAAGAACAGTTCGCGGTGTTACGGACTCCGTCAGCTGGCGTGACGCAGATGTTCTGGGGGTAAAGAAACGAAATTTTGGACATGAACAGGTTCCGTCACGCCAACTGCCCCACTCCATTACGGATCTACTGGCTAGTGACGCAACTGTCTGGTCCGAATTCTTGTTATTAAAAGTTATTTTGGTTTAAAACGTTTTTTTTATTTAAATATATTTAGGACAAACCTCGAAATAACCAAAAACGAACAGAATACAATTCAATTAAGATTAAACTACTATAAACAATAACAAGATAAATAATCAATGAATAAAAAACAAAAAAGCGTAAAGGAAATTAACGCTAATCATCAGATTGAGGATTGTAAACGGCTTAAACGAACAATGGTTAAGGCAATGCCCAGAAGCTTCGTGCACCAAGGATTTTAAATATTCACTCATTTTCTCTGTATATATTTTTCTCTCTTTTTTTTCTAGTTTGACTACACCTAAATCTTAAATATCTAAATGGCAGAGAAATTCGGTCCTATCACAACGAACTCAAAAGTGAGCTTTCCTAGACGGAGAGGAAATTGTGTGGCACAGCAGGAGCTTCTAGAGGAGAATGTGGCCGCAGGGCGTGTTTTTTAGGGTTTCAGAATCGTTCCCCAAAAGTTTTTTTTTCAAACGTGAGAAAAAGATCTATTTATATAAGTAGGTCACAGAGCATAGCTGCGTGACGCAGCTTACTTGCTGCACTAAAGCTGTATGTCGTTTAATACAAAAACGTCATGTAGTCTAACATAGCTGCGTGATGCATCTTATAGCTGCGTGATGCATCTATGACCCAGTCAGACATTTAAAATCAATTTAATTTAAATCCTTGGATTAAAAGACTTCTAGATAGCATTAACCCATTCATTCCACATCCTCGTATCATCATGGGATCAGGCGGATTCCAACATCCCCTCGTTTATTCATCATGGGATTCAGGCGGCGGCATAAAGACACGCGTCAACAGCTGCATGCCAAATAATTCTTAATTTCTTTTTTCAAACATTTGCAAACACCACCGTAATAAATCTACCTAAATTCAATCAATTTAATTTAAATCCTTGGATTAAAAGACTTCTAGATAGCATTAACCCATTCATTCCACATCCTCGTATCATCATGGGATCAGGCGGCGGCATAAAGACACGCGTCAACAGCTGCATGCCAAATAATTCTTAATTTCTTTTTCAAACATTTGCAAACACCACCATAATCTACTCAATTCCATAAAGAAATTTCGTATAAAGCTTCCATTTATAACTTAATTAAGATTTTCCAAGCTAAATCGCATGAACTGTACATAAATCACCCTAACTTCTTCTCAAACATGATTCAAACACAACTCCTACAAATTAATTGAAGGAAATCATGAACTCACGCTAAATAAAGGACAGAGTCGTAAAACACTTACCTATTCACAAAACACAATTGAAAACTCAATTTTCCGATCAAACGATCAATAAGTTGAAATCTTTTCTCTCCAAACTCGCTATTATCGTCGATAATCTGATCGAAAATGAAGAGAATGATGGCCGAGGGAAGTGTTGGCGGCAAGGTGAGGGATAGGTTGGCCGATTTTCTGGCTAGTGTCACCGGAAAGTCAAAGGGGGAGGGCAATGGTTGTCTCAATTGGAAAAGAAACGCAGCTCTCTCTTGTTGTTACTGTATCACCAGACAAGAAATAGAGAAAGACAAATAGAGAGAGAGAGAGGCGGAGTTGAGCGTTATGGTGGAGTCGCCGGAAAAATGAAAACAAAGGGGAGGTGCTGTCCAGAATCGAGAAAGAGAGAAGGGGGTGGGGACTTGTTAGGGATTCTGAATGTTTTTAGAGCTTTCCTATAGGTTAGTTGATTTGGTCCAATTTTTGTTTGGTTAGGTTCATCTCATGAATTTTAATATGGTTTTCAATTGGTTTATTGATTTTCTACTTGATTTAAGGGCTCGTTATGGGTTTAGTGTAAAATCTGTCACCCAGTCCTAAAAGAACAGATGAGGGTCGCCACATTCGGTGCTAGAGGCGCCATCCTAACTAACATATAAATCATATTATCTAAATTAAGAATTAGAAGTGATTAAAAGTTTAACAAGTAATAATTTTTTCTTTTGTTTGAAAAATGATTTGGGAAATCCTACAGAAAAACTACAAGAGTTTCCCCTAAAAACTAAGCTCGCCAAATCATATGAATACAAAACACTCCCAATTTGAAAATTCAATCCTCCATCAAACTCCAATAACCAACACAACACAAACATCACTTCTACAACTTCATAACCATTCAATTACCCAAATCCACCATAATAAACATCAAATTTAAGGCATTAATATATATATCCAATCATATAAATCTATCCAACATAACTATCATAAGAGAAATTCCTATATTCAAACATTTCATAAGTTCCACATTTAACTTCTTATACTTATGCCTAAATAAAGTATTCATCAAACCTACTTAATTTACATAACCTAAATATTACATTCTCCAATAATAATAACTATACATGTTATAACTCTTAGATACATATAACAAATTCTATCACTACCAAATAGAAATCTCTTCAGCTCTGATGCTCTCTCGTGATCTTTAAGCAGCAACCACGGTCTTTAACCTACGCGTGATGAAATCAATGCGCTGAGTATAAAACTCAATGGTACTCATAAATACCAATGTTGTGATGGCAACATACTTTACAACATGAATTTCATAAAATTTTCACAAATCATAAAATCATTTGAGTAGTAGACATGTATGCTTACACATAGCACATAATATCATGTTATACATACAAAATAATAACATTGTAATTTGCATCATGTTATCATATTTTCAATACCTTTGTTATTTATATCATCTATAGGCCTGCTATGCATCTTAAAATTAAATTCTACATCAACATGCTATATAGAAACATTTATTATCATAATCACACATATTCATATAACTAAGATCATATAACATAAACTTTTTAATTTAATTTCCATAAAAATATTTTCTTAAGGGGGCACACATATACTTAGGAGAAAATGAAGCATATAAGATTTCATAAACTTATACATAATGGCCTTATATGCCAACATAGTCATAGGGGCTTCAAGAGCCTAACATAAACATATGGAGCACGTCTGCTCAAACATCAGGCACCCACGTGCCTAGCATATAATCATAGTTGATATCATAATGGTATCAAATGCCGAGCATGCTCATCTTACATGATAAATCAAATCACACATCAAATTCACAGCAAGTATATCAGAGCCCAAAAACATATCTTCCTTTTTTAATTCATAACATTTCTCAAAAAATTCATTTTCTTTAGTCTTCTTGAAATCATAATTTAATCTTAGTTTAGAACTCAAGTAATTAATGAAAATTTCATGCTTAAGCATAATAACTTAACATAGAAAATTCTTATTATAAAAATCACTTTTATCATTTAAAACATATATCAACCAAAAGATCCAATTAAAGCATCGTATTCGAGGCAATACATGCTTTAAACACCAATTTCTTCCCAATTTTCTCATTAACTTTAGTCATAGGAAAAAAAATGATCAAATCAACATGTCTATGCAAGGCAAGTTACTATTTCTTAATATATACTCATTAACTTTAGTCAAGGAAAAAAAATGATCAAATCAACATGGTCCTATGCAAGGCAAGTTAACTAATTTCTTAATATATATATATATATATATATATATATATAGTATATATATATATATATATATATATTTTATAATATATATTATATATAAAGCATAGTTTTAGAGAAGCTCAAGCATCAATTTAAAAAAGAAGCAAAAAGTATGCCATTACCAGTATATAGCATAGTTTAGAGAGCTCAAGCATCAATTAAAAAGAAGCAAAAGTATGCCTTACCACCCTAGGATGGTTCGATCTCTTTATGATCACAAAGAGAAGGAGGTTTCCTCTTTCAATCAAGCATGCTAACATTATTCTTATGCACCCAAGTAACCATTTAAATCCTTAGCATGCATGAATTAAACCAATTTCACATTCTTCCCCAAATTTCTAACAATTTTAATCATAGGAAAAATTACTAAAACATAACATATGTACAATTTAACTTTACTAACCATTAGGTATGTCCATAACAACACATTTAGAGGCTAATCAATACATTAATTGAAGAGAAAACTCAAACTCTTACCTTATACATGATTCGGCCAAAATGGGAAAACAAAGGGGACGAGTTTCTCTCAACCAACTAATCATACTAACAACATTGAAATACATCCAAGACAATAATTATTCAATCAAAGTTCAACAATTCAAGCAATTCATACAAAATCCCCAATTTTCAAATAATAGCATAAATCTTCGAAATCCAAAATTAGAAGAGAGGAAGTGTATTTATGAACACTAACCTCAAAATCAAGCTTTAACAAGCTTAGATTAAAGCTCTCTAAGCTTTAGCACTGCCTTTATCTTCCCCAACCTCTAGATAAAAGGAAAATCAAGAAGCATAACCATGAAAACAAATAGAAGAAGATTGGAGCATGAATGAGCATGGAGATGCTAAAAGAAAAATCAAAATCCAAAAATAAAAAGAAATTCCATAAACAACTTACTTGGCTTAAGTAGAGAAATTCATATTTTCCTTGAAAATAATCACCAAATATCAACTCCCAATCTCTAATCTCCAAGATAATTCTCTAGCTTAAGGTTTAATGAAGTGAAATTACTGTGTTTTAGTACGTAGGATTTGAAGAAAAATGGAGAGAAGGAAGAGAAGGAGGGTCGGCCAAGATGGAGTAGAAGAGAAGAAAAAGAAAAGTGTTGCTTAAGGTGATCAACATTGACTTTTGCAAGTCAATAAGGGCATTTTAATCATTTTCCACTACTTCCTTAACAAGTTATAAATGGATAGTTAAGATCAAGTCCAAGGTATTCTAATCCAATGGTTAAAAATATTCTCCAATTAATTCCTCACAAATGATTATTTACTACTACAAAATTCTTAATTTTACTCCATAAAAATAATTCCTTAAATTTCTCCAATTAATAAAATGCCATAATTCACTATTCACTAATTACCTAAATTCTACATATAAATTCATAACTTGTTTTCTACCCATCAAAATCAAGCATGCATGCTCCAAAAATATTAAATAAAACATAAAACATAAATAGTAATTTTTTCGAACCGAAATAATACCGATTTCTATACAGGTGGTACTATTCACAAACCGATAAACTACTACTTCAAACACTGAAAATAGTAATTTTTTCGAACCGAAATAATACCGATTTCTATACAGGTGGTACTATTCACAAACCGATAAACTACTACTTCAAACACTGAAAAATAGAGTGTTACATTTAGGTTGGCTTAAATGCTTGGTTTGGTATATGTATATATATATAATTTTATTTTATTAATTTATAAAATAATGATTTTGTTACTTTAAATACAAAAAGGAATTATAACATTATTAGCTCAAAATTGATATTTAAATTTTTTAAATGAATAAGTTTTGAAAATAAAAATTTATGTTGTTTTAGTTTTGATTTTCATGCGGCTAAAAAGCCAAAAACGGGCTTGGTTTATTTTAGCTTATTAAATTGGTTTTCTTTTATTAGACATGTTTATTAATCCTTAGAAATGGCAATCCTTTTAGAAATAGATTTTGAAAATGGCTCTTAATTTGGTAAGAGTTTGATTTGAAATCACTACCCTCTTTGGGGAAAATATCATGAATTAATCAATTCTTTGGAATTGACGCTTGGTTTGGTATATAATATATATATATATATATATATATATATATATATATATATATATATTATATATAATATTATATATATATATATATATTATTTTATTAATTTAAAATAATGATTTTTTACTTTAAATACCAAAAAGGTGTGGGTTCCCCGGAATATAATGGCCACCAAGGAGGGGGTGGAATTGATTTTTTAAAAAATAAAAAAATTTAACTTAAAAAAAAAACTCATTAAATGCTGCTGCAGCGGAAAAGTTGAATGCTCACTTGTGAGAATAAGGTATTGATTTAGAACTTCCTCAACAATGCCCCATGCAGAAAATAGAATGGACTTGCCAAAAGATACAGTTATTGATTAGAACTGCTTTTCACCAAATTTCTTATGAATTCTTATGCAATATCAAAACTACTTTACGAAGGAAAGTTATTATGTTTAGAACTTCCTCATAAAGTTTAGATAAATATAAAAGACTATGTGAGAGACAGTTATTGAAATCTGTACTGCTTCACAAAACTTCAATCAAGATTAGAAAACTGTTTAGAACTTGGTATATTCACTGAGCAGAAGTCCAGAGTTCTAATGCTCAGAAAATATAAAGCTTATTCCAGTTTAGAACGTCAAAACCTTTAACAACTTTAGCATTTCTAAAATATAAACAGAAGTGTGAGCAAAATAGTATCAAGCAGAAATTCAGAAAATAAAAAGATCAACACAGTGATTTATAATGGTTCGGCACTAACTCGCCTACATCCACTCCTCAAAACTCATCTTGAGATCCTCAACTATGTAACTATGTTATCTCTTTTCAAGGGTAAGAGGACAAACCAACAGTCAAGGCAATAAGTCAACTCCAGATCTACCCTTTGTCCCACTAGATTTTCCAAAGGTTCTAGTTAACCTTCAACCCTTTTTGTTTTTGGCAGAGAACAGAAACCTCAATTCAAACATTAGGAATCTCTCTCACGGAGAAGGTCACGCTTGATAACCTCTATCTCAATAGCTTTTAACCTAAGCTATTACACACAAAAGTTTAACAAATAGAGAGCCTGTCTACTATAGATTACACAATCTAAATAGATAGAAAGATACGCCCATATAAGCACAGGAAAAACAGTTTTATCAGATTAGAAGATCGATTAGAACACAGAACTGTTTTTCAAAAGTAATTGTAAAAAAATTCTTTTCGCTTTAAATATTGAAAAACGTTAAGTGTAGAGATGAAAAGAAAATGGGGGTAGAGAGTAAGTTTTGAGAGATAAAGATTCGTTCAATGAGAGAATGGGACGGAATTACTCTTAAAACGAAAAACTCTTTTCGCCACAATCTAGATTAAAGCATTGATACCTTATTAATAGAGATTGATGAGAACCTCAGTATTTAGAAAGTGAAATCCCTTTTTCAAATCAGAAACCATTGACTTTCTATTTAGAAGATACGGAAAATCTTTGTTACAAATCTTTTGGAGTCAATTATTCTTTCTTTTTAGTAAGTTGAATAAAAGAAAATCTAACCTTTCCTTTAAAAACAAGATTTTTGAAATAAAAAAATCTTTTCCGAAATAAAATTATCTAAAAACGATTGAATAGTATCTCTTGTAGGTAAAAAGACAAAACAAGATTTTGATCTCTTAAAAATATTGTTGTTTCCGAAAATGAAGAGCATAAAAATCTTATTCGATTTATTCTTATTATCAAAATCGTTTGAGACAAAGTCTCTTTAATTTAGGTAAGTGAATAAATTGAGAACCTTTTATGAGGATAATTTTCGAAAAACTAAAACAAGCTTTTTCTAAGATATTTATTACTAAATACGATTGAGACAAGATCTCTTTCCATTTTAGGTAAGATAATCAAGGAACGAAAAAGCTTTTGATTTTTAATGAGTTATTTTCGAAAAACCCTTTTGATAAAGAGAGAAGAAATTAATTTTATACTTATAAATGGATGTTCTCTCTATCCTATAATGAATCCTAAAAATCTAACCACTGATATCTTCAATAGTCTTCATGATCCTTGAAATTATAGGACTTGCCTTGTTTATTTATTACCTTCCTTGTATAATCTGCATAAAAATATTATTAGCACAAATATATAATTTAAATTTATAAAAATATTATTAGCACAAATAATATAATTTAAATTTATTTGTTTTGTTTCAATCATCAAAATCTCGAGATAAATATTTGACCCTTGAGCCAACAAAAGGAATTATAACATTATTAGCTCAAAATTGATATTTAAATTTTTTAAATGAATAAGTTTTGAAAATAAAAATTTATGTTGTTTCAGTTTTGATTATCATGAGGCTAAAAAGCCAAAAACGGGCTTGGTTTATTTTAGCTTATTAAATCAGTTTTCTCTTATTAGACCCGTTTATTGATCCTCAAAAATGGCAATCCTTTTAGAAAGGGATTTTGAAAATGACTCTTAATTTGGTAAGAGTTTTGATTTGAAGTCACTACCCTCTTTGGGGAAAATATCATGAATTAATCAATTCTTTGGAATTGACTAACTCGATTTTAACCAGAGTGTTGAACCTCTTGAGTCCACTATATAAAAATACCCAACAAATGGAATAAACCTCTCAAAAAAAGCTCAATTGCATTTGAGGGGAATATTGAAGAATGTCAAGGACAAAAGTCTCATATTCGAAAGAAATGAAGAATAACAAGACAATATAAGTTGGACTTACGTAAAGTTAGAATGCTTTAAGCTATTTTAACTAGAAGTCCAACAATGAAGAGCCCATTTTGAAGATCTACAAAAAGCTGACAATGGAGCCAAACCCAAGCATCTGATGAAGCCTGCGAGTCCGTGATGGAAAAAAAAGCCCAACAAATTATTTATCCAATTTGGTATTTTAGTTAATTATAAAATAAATGAAATAAAATAATGCCTGCAGATTATTTGGTCAACAAATTTTTCTCAAATATTAGATAACATATTCATGATTACTTGTACAAATTTTGAGGTCATTTATACATTCTTAGTGATATTTTCAGGTTCCTCATTGGATCGGTCACACCAGGTTCAAATTTGAAGCATGATAATGAAATTGAATACTATTCTACAATCGCTCCCATGTGGAAAATGAGAGATAAAAGCATTTAGTTTTAAAAGTTACAAAAGTTTGGGCATAAAAAGTAAATTCCTCTTTTGATAAGCTAAGTTATAAAAATTTAGGATAAAAAGTAAATTCCATTTTTTATAAGCAAAAGTTTAATTTTTAAAATAAAAAGAATTATGACATCCATAAAATAATTTTGGATTCATTGTTTTAACTCAAATATATGGATAAGTAAGGTTTTTTATATAATATTAATAATTTTTTTAATTCATTAGGAGACCTAGTGGATTGGATAAATATTGTGTACTATAGAATATGGAATAGCTCTTTGTTTCATTCACCAAATTAATGAAAACTTTTATAGCCCAATATGTGAAAACTCTTTTAAAGTTTTTTTTTTTTTCCATATTTGTTTATATGTGAACATTTTGAGTAAATACTTATTCATTATTCTACGGGTACACATTCCCTCTAGTCCCAATTGAAAATATTATAAATTCACTTCATATCATAAGATTTTTAAGTGATTTCTCCCTTATTTTGTCATTCATAATACATTCCTAAACATATATACTGTCTGCCCGTCATGTTCAATTTATATTTTTAAGAACAATCAAATATTTAATTAAATTCTTAAACTTTGATAAAAAAAACCTTGCAGCGCTATCTTAAATTTTAAAATCAATTTTATGACACTTTGAACTTCAATTTTTATAATGATCTCACACTTCATCACACTATTATGTCTGAAATGTTAGCTTTAATAATCAAATTCTCCATATGATAGGAAGCAAAACTGCTTAGAAATGGATCTAAAGCTTTTTATTACGAGTACACACACGCGCGTAACTTATGCTTGCAAAATTTGTTGGCAAATAGAATAATCAAAAGGAAAGAATGGAGAAAAGAAGATATGGATGGTTTGACATTGAAGAAGAAATGGGTGTAGGTGGGTCTCTTTCGCTTTACCTAAATGGATAGACATGTTGCGGTGATCATGGCCGTTTAAAGACAAACTATAGAGTCATTATCAAAGGCAATTTGGTGTGGAGGGATAAGCTTCGACACGCAGTCTCCATGACACGGCACCCGGTTTCTTGGAATTCAACTACCCACAACATCCTCATAAACTATATAATACCAAATTACCAATTACGTGGGCTGTGGAAATGTATAGGGTGGACATTAAATCTATTTGGTTCACAAGGAATTCAATCAGCATAAACTAAATAACTTAAATTTTTATACTAAAAAATTGAATTAAATCGAATTTCTTATAAAATTGACTCGATTAGTTTTTATTTCAATTGAATTTTTTAGTTTTCAATTAATTTTTTTGGGTTTTTATTTTATATAATAAAAATTAAATTCAACCAAACACGAACTAGATTGTTTTTCTATAAAAATTGAAGATAAAACCACGTGTTTTTTAAACTGAATTAAACCAATCAGTTGAATTTTGTTTTTCAATTTGACCTAGATTATGTCCACCCGTAAAAATATCTTTAACTGCAAATGATTCGTTAATATAAAAACCATTAAAAATTGACCAATAAGTGGATGACTGATGTCGGTCATTTGGTTTTGAAAATGCAGGTTTCAATTTATTAAGGCCTAATTGTAAAAATATATCTCAAAAGTTTCGTATTTTATAAGTTATAACTTTAGAGATATTTTATATGGTCTATTTATGAACCAAATCAATGAAATTAAAATTTTTATTGAAACGAAAGTATTTTTAACTATACACTTGGAAAAAAAAATTGGACACTTTTTAGAAAATACTTTGTTCACGGGTTTGATTTATAAGTGGGGGCATGAACCCAATTTAGGCAAGTTTTTTCCGATATTTAGTTTAACTAATTTTACAGTTAATAGCTGATTCATATCCAACAACTAAATTATAAGTATTTGGTAAGCTTTTTAATAAGCTGATAACCGATAAAGTTTCAATTAATTGTTAATTTCATTATTTATGTTTTGAAACTTTCCCGCATGAGCTAATAGCTGATTTATATTTATATTATATTTGGACTTCAGTAACCTCATGAAAATAATTAATAGGAAAATTATTTTTTTCAAATTAATATCTTTTATATCATTTCATATTTAGTTATATAAAAATAATAATTATATATTATATATTATTTTAAAAAATTAAATAATATTTTATTTATATAACATGTTAAATAAGGATAGATATTGTTTAGGGTTTCTTTCTTCCTCTTTTCTCTCTGGTTTATCTAACCCTAGCTTTTGTTTGGGGCTGTCGTTGTTAATTGACGGTAGCCCCCTACTTTTCTTTTTTCTTCTCGTTCCTAATCTTTTATTCGTTTTTAATAAACTTAGATCTATTTTCTTTTAATAGATCTGTGTTTTCTTTGTTTTTTTTTTTTTTTTGATCTGTTGTTTTCTTTGTTTTTTTTTTTTTTTTGTTATTTTTGTTATTATTGCTTTGTCTCTATATTTGGAGTTTTTTTGTTCGTTCTTTCTTGAGAGTCTAGTTCCTTTTTATGAAGGTTTGTTCTTAAAAAATATGATATTTGATTTTATTTGGTTGGAGAATTTAGATCTTGTTTTGCTGATGTGCATCTTCGATCAATGGAGCCTGATGATGCAGCATGTTCCTCCATTAATACTATTAATGCATTGTGGCTTGAACTCATCCGTGTACATCATACGTAACAAGCTTTTGGAAAGCAATCCAAGCATAGAAGATCTGGATAAGTTATTTTATCGTCCAAATCAATTAAAGGATCAGTTGCTACTATGAAGATTTATATCGGTCAATGTTATCTTCTAGGGGAAAAATCCAATATTATTTCTTTTAGTTTTAGTTTTATTATTCAAAAGAATAAAGAGAATAATGAGATAATGTTTTTGTTGTTAGAAAGATCAATTGTCCTTCGACTTTTATATTATAATAGTAGTACAAGTTCTGGATGTTGGTCCTAATTGACTATTGTCTAATAAACTTGATTTTATTATAATAATATTATTTTAAAGAAAATACATGTTAATAAAACAACATAATAATAATTTGATCGTACTCATATTATAACAATAATAATCAGTAGTATATAAAACTAAATTAAATCTTCAATGTCAATTTACATTTAATAAACGCTATTTAAGAATTTTACAAGATGCTTAAGCATTCTATTTAAGCTCATTAGCGTGTCAACTCTCAGTCGGATTATGAACAGGATAAATGCAACGTGCCATTCAAACTTTTTTTATCATTATACTATTGAATTTGAAAATACTTAGTGATAATGTGGGTTTCACCAAAATGAGGCCGACATCACTCCACATACAGACTCAGAATATGCGCAAGATTTAGGTCAAGTTTTTTCTTGATTTCTGGCTATCCTCCACAATCGTTGCCACACCACCTCGCTAAGCTCGAGCGTATTTATATTGCGAGAAGAGAATGTGAAGGGGATATGCTCTAGCAATAGCAAAAGAACTAATTCTCTCCCAAGAACTAAAACATACTTACTTAACTCAAAGCTTTAAAATAAGGTGCGGTAGCGTGGACAAGAAAATGGGGACCCCCCCCAAAAGGACCTTTCTAGACACTTTGAAATATCCTCGCATCTGCTACGACTGCTTTAGAACCAAATACCGCAAACGTCGAAATGAACCGTCCACACCAAAGGCGAGGATACGAGAAGGCGCTGGGTGCATTAGCCGAAATACATAATGATATCACTCTGGCGGACTGATCCTCTGCACTTGTAAATCCGCAAGGCAGCGAAACTGCTTCAATCAGATATAATGATTTGGCTGAACCGGGTACTAGCAAAGGACAGCTCGAGCCAGTCCAACCAGGTCATCGATTGAAGGAGAACCTTAAGGCTCAACTTGACTACAGGAGACAAATTCAAACAGAAATGATCTGGAGATGGGAATACAGAGGAGGATGGAATCCCTACGGAACACAGACTACTATGTAAGCTTGTCCCCATAACTTTGAAAGGACTGAGGCAAGAATGGTTCAATCTCTTGACGGGTCCATTACTAAATGTTGACGTAGTTTTGGCAGCAGAGTTCAATTTAAGCAAACTGTTATCATTACATTGCACTGTCCGGGAAGAAAAATATCATTCAATCTAAATAGTACTTAATAGAAGACAGAAGGCAGCTCCTGGGGATTACACTAAGCATATTTCGAAACTAGCGATGCAAATAGAGGACCTTAACGCAGAAGGTAGCCATTAGTGCAAGGAATAAAATTGTAAGTATAAATAATAACTCTTTGATTCACTAAATAATTGCATAGACCTTATTCTTTCACATAATTGATGGCGTTTAGAACAAAATTTCATTGGTAGACGAAGCCTGGAAGACACAACAAGCACAAACAAAGAAAAGTGAAGTGAGTAGAGAAAAATGAGACTGAAAGACCTCGAGGAAACTCTCCTCCTGGGTATGCATGATTGCTCAATAGAGGCCCAACTAGTTACCCAATCTCGTCAACTTAGTCTCGGCCCAGACTGCTTCAACAGCCCAAGAGAGACGACTTCAACACTTGTGCAGTCCAGGAAGACCGAAGGTGGATATGCCACTCGGTGGAGAGAAATAATCAAAAAGGAGGTCCACGTTTGCGTCCAAGTTCACCAAGACAACTTAGAGAAAGACATCAACAAGAATAAGGGACAAGAGCAAAGACTGATGCATGTCAAAAGGACATAGGTTCACAACCACCGGAGCATGATTGCAGTTGGAAAAAAAGAGGACTACCGAGCGGAGCTGATACACGAGTGAGGATTATCCTGAGGAAGGTGTACGGTGCAAAGAAGATGCCCACATAGACCCATTAAAGGGAGGACAGACGGACCCTACCAAGTAGGCAAGCAAAACCGCCGATAAGGATCGGTAAACCGTATTTAGTTAAATTTAATATGATATTCGTGCGCTAGGGTTGCCGATTGGTGAGATACACACACAGGTGAGAAACATTAGGCTAGGGAGAAATTTTACATCTATTCGCTGTGTAGGCAAGGCACGACGGACCCACCTACACACAACATGATTACTATTTTAGAGGAGCGAAGGCACATGTATTCCAGGATCTCTAATGGTGGACAGAGTATAGAAGAATTCATAAAGTCAGATCCTAGTTGATATGGTGACGTAGTCAACCTGAATCATTTGGAGGATATTCCAATCCTTGAAGTAGACAGGACCGTACCGAAAGAGTTGAACGCATAGTGCGGACACGCTTAGGTAGGTTTGGTAGGAAGCATGTTAATGTAATAGATGACGGAGCAGGGATGGTCATAGAACTAGGGATGATCGAACAATACGTGAGAAGAATCAGAAATATCGAAGTTTATTGAGTGGTATAGTCTCAATTCCCATTACAATGCATGCTGCGGTGTCTCCTGTTAATTTATAGCGCCCTTGGAGCTTCCAAGCATCAATCAGGTATCTGTGTTATGAAATTTATCTTGATCCTACATTCGATAGTGCTGGGAGATCAGAGAGTAGCCAAGAGGCATACCTGGTGGCCCTCAAAAGGAACATAGCTTGCCCCTTTTCTCTACAATGGTCCCAAAACTTGAACATATGAAGAATGGTGAAACGGTTTAATGCCCGGGCATGTCGCAATACCACGAGACAGAGATCGACGGATGAACCAAAACAGAAAGCGAGCTAACAAGCAATGACCAATCGAAGCAAACGAAAATTGAAAATTAGGGTGTGACTTCCCAAAGGAAGTGTATCACCTCATAGAGGGTACTTAGAAGTGACAATAAGCTCGCCGGATATGGCGACAGAAATTGAAGATCAACTTCTCTGGACATCAATGGAACATGAAGCTCAAACATTGGACGCCCATACCAGCCAGTCAAAACCAAGAAAAGGAGGAACCTACGCACTGACTTTGGCAAGATTAATCGCGTATATGAATTGACCAACTCATAATGAATGTAGAGTTTAGTCAAAGAAGCACACTACTACAGCCGGAGTGGCCCTGCCTAATGTGTTTGACCTTGTCCAAATCCAAAATGGTATAGTGGAGACTCTGTGTCGACTCTCAACAGCACTTAAATAACAGAGCCCTGCCGTAAGAAAGACCTTATATGCCCTCCCAAAGTCATGCGGACCAGTTGGAGGATTCTGAAGACTGCCCAATTTGATGAAACAATTGTAGCTTCATGGAGTGCAGTAGTAGGATGTACCATCTAAATTAAAACTGATAACAAATTTGATAAAGAAAAGACGCAAAACCGCCTGTTCAACCACAATAGAGCCCAGAGAACAAGGAATTGTATATTGAAGTGATGATCGTTAGCCTCAAAGGAACATCAGACGCGCAGCAATCAACTGGCCGGATAGTACCGACAACAACAATTCAATAGATCGCAAATACGGGAAAACCATGTGAGATATAAACGTGTGACAGAACATGAATGTAAAGAGGAGAAAATGCAACAACGTAATTTGAAGCACGGCCAGAGAACGACTTAGAAAATCAACAATTTCCAGTATGAATCAACAGTACAGAAATGGAAACTTAACCCAGATAAATGTGTTTTTGGTGGTAAAACAGGAGGAAAAATTCTTGTGGGTTTCGTTAATTTCCCAAACGGGGCATATGAGGCCCAATGCTGGAAAGATCAGCAGGTGATCCGAGCTCAGTAGGCTGCGCCCCCCACAGTGAACATAAAAATGAACACCTACGAATAAACGCTGAACTGGAAGGAATAATTAGCGCTCGCAGATTCATATCTGTAATTGCGTTCGGCAAGAAGAATGCATGTCGCCTTTCTTAATCAATAACAAAAAAAATGAAAGCATTTCACTGGTGCAGAAGGAGTCATCAAATACGCCCTAGACAGGCTTGAAGCAGTTCTTAGCTCATAACATTTGCTCAGGTTGACACAAAGAAGGACAAACTATATCTAAATATCTATAATCTAATAAGATCATTGAGGCGCCTATAGCTTCGGTACTGAATAAGAAAGAAGACAGCAGGAGAACAACTCGAATATAACACACCTATCGTCAGCCTACGCCGCAACTACTTACGAGGAGCCGAAGCTCGGAGCATAATTCCCAAAATTGAGAATGGACCATTCGATCCTAATCATCCAACCCCTCCAGAAACGAACTGAGGCATTAACTTCCGCACTTCTCTACATAGTCAAAATAATATATAAATCCAACACATTCTAAGGACATGATAGGTACGAATGGGCAGAAGATCCCGTCAGTTGAAGAGGGTGGGTGCGTCCATTAGAATAGGAGAGTCTTGACATTCATGCTTACAGAACACAACCAAAACGCCCGCCTTGCAAAAGCAGAAAACTGCTAGCCAATTTAGCATAAAAATGGCCATCGCCGAAACCCTGTAGTAAGAGAGGGCCGACAGACATACAATGGCAAACATGCATATGAGACAGGGGCATGTATTTCGTCAAAGAGAAGGCCAGGGCACTAAGTCCAAGAAGGTACAGCCGAATTACAACTCAACACTCTGTGCCATTGGTTTTTTTGCCCAGGGCAGCCCGAACCAACATGGGAATATTGAAGCATCGATTAGCTGGGATAGAAGCTAAGCCAGAGAATTTCGAGAGAGAGAACCTCACCTATAAGCTCTCTATTTTCACATTTTGTTTTAAATCAGATCTCAGAAGAACATTCACTCCAAAAGGGACCATCTATGCATGAGATGCCAGATCTTGGCGAAACAGTTACTTGAGCAACTAGAGAAGCGAAGGGAACTAATGTGGGTAGACAAGCAAATTCTCAGGTTGTAGAAACCATGCAGCAGGAGTGCGATGGCTTAAAGCCGTAGCGGAAAAAGATGAATAATTTTTTAGTAGGAATACTAGTGACAAAAGCAGACGAGTTTGAGCATTGAAGCGCGAAGAAATGTTTCCGCATATGATAACCAAATTGGATGACATCTATCATAAAAAATCCTGGAAATTAGGGGAACTGCCCCTCATAAGAAGAAGAAGCAATTAAAGTTAAGGATGGCAAGCAGCCAGCTTACTCCCTTGAAAGAGGAACACTGTACAGGTATCCATCAGGTCCCCTAGCCAGATGCTTAGAAACAAAGAGGAAGCAACTTATTATAGGGAGATACAAGAAAGGATTAGGCAGCGCTCATCGAAAGGTCTAAACCACATGCGAAAGATTCCTTCGGCTCGCTATTCATTCGGTGCACTAGACAAAAGACGTTCAGGGAGTCGTGTAGAAATGCATCCCGTGCTAGAAGGAAATAGCAAAGGTTCCGAACGAACTGCCATACAGACATTTCGACCGCATGAGGAAGCTCCTGGCCATTTTTGGCTTAGTAGGATAAGAAATTTGGGCCCTTCCAATAACAACTGGCAAAGAAAATAGGGGAACATCCTAGCGAAAGAAGAAGCAAATTAAAGTCCAGAGGAGCAACAGCTTACTCCCATTGACAAGAGGAACATGTACAAGAAGATCCAAGTCAACACCCTTCCAGGCAGAGCTAGACACAGAGGAAGTGCAAGGTTGTACTGAGGGAGGTACAGAGAAGATAAGGCAGGCGCTCACGAAGGATCTGAAGGCAACTTATATGAAAGATATCTTCAGGCTCAGTGTATCTATTGGCGCAGCTAAAATGAAAAAAGACATTACGGGAGTATGTACATGAATGCATCCCGTGCTAAAGCATCGCAAAGTTACGAGCAAACTGCCTACAAACATTTGCAGCCATGGAAGCTCTTTGGCCTTTTGCTTCAGTGGGGATAGACGTTTTGGGGCCCTGTTCCAATAACCAATGGGCAAGAAAAATAGGGGAAACTACCCTGTGTAGAAGACATGAAAGCAAATTAAAGTCAAGAGGACAAAGCAGCCAGCTACTCTCTTAAAAGAAAGGAACACTGAACGGCAATCCAAGTCAACCTACTGGCAGATGTTTTTAGACCATAAGGGATGCAAGCTATGTTAAAGGGAGGCTACAAGAAGGGATTAGGCAGTGCTAAGAGAGGATCCTGAAGCCACTAATGCAAAAATTCTTCGCTCGGCTATATTGGGTAAGACATTTTTAGGCCGTTCCCCATAACCACTGTAGCAAAGGAAAATTCATAGTTTAGCAGTTGATCACTTCTTCAAAATGGGTAGAGAGTAGAGGGAACTAGCCATGATAACCCCAGATAGGGTGATAAGATTCCTTCAAGAATATGTGCTCTTCGATATACATCCCGAGTAAGCTTGTCCACAGATTAGACAGTAATGTTCCGACTGCTCTTCCATTAAGAGTTCTACTCAACATGCGCAATCAGACGCATTTACCTCTGTGGGCTCTACCAAAACAAATCACGGTTAAACAGAAATCCACTAAACCAACTATTTGACCAGGGAATCAAGAAAAGGATTTAAGAAAGGCGAATGGGAAACAATTTGGACCTAGGAATTGAACAGTATCTTTATGGTCTTAGAACCATGCCGAGAACCCATAAGTGGAAACACCATTTTGTCTGGCTGGGTACATGGTAAAGGTTGTCAGTACCAATGGGGATGGGATACCTGAGCAGAAGAGTGCAATCTCCTACAGTGAAGATAATAATTCCTGAATCCTTAAAGGTTGACTTTGAACTAGCTAAGAAACACAAAACGAAGGCATCGGTCAAAAGTAAAACTAAACAGGTATAAGCAATTGGGTAAAATATCATATAAAATTAAGTCCAAAGAGAGAAAGAACTTTCGAAATAGGAGATCGACGTGTGGAAGAAAAGAGAATCCCAAGATAGGAAAGCAACTGGAGTTGTAAGTTAAGTACATAACCAGGAAGGCCCTAACAGATCACACAAAATAGGGGCAGGCAACACTCAAGAATCAAGCCAAGTTAATGGAGTCGAACTCTCCGAGAACTTGGAATGGGGACAGCTTATGACCACTGTTTTCATGTAAATAACGCTGAGGTACAGTTAAAAGCATGTTTTTTTTTGTCACTTAGCCTTGTGAAACCATTAAGGCACTCGGGTGTACTCGGTGAGCCTAGAGGGGCTCGAGTTTGCAAGAACGCGTCTCGTGACGCTAAGTTTTTTTTCTCTGCTTTAATACAAATATTATATAATTTATTCTTAAACTCAAGCATATCATTCAATGCGTTCAACACGCCAAGGCCAAGGCCCTATCACAAAGAAAAATTCTCAGGGGCAGATGCCTTAAATGCACTAAAAGGGTCCAAACCCGTCCATCAAAAAGAAAAATTCCTTAAGGGAAAAGACCTAAAAAGCTGAGCCCTTATCACAAAAATTTTAATGGTTGCTAGAATGCTAAAATTCACTAAAAGGCACCAAGCCATGTCCAAAAAAAGAAAAGCATTTCCTAAGGCAAAAAGATGCCTAAAAGGGCCGAAGACCTGTCACAGCAGAAAAATTCCTTAATTCGCAAGAACGTCTAAAATACACTAAAAGTGCCAAGCCCCCTTCTTAAAGAAAGAGAATTCCTTAAGGCACAGGACGACTAAAAGGGCCGACGTTCCTATAACCGATCAAAAAAGAAGATCTTTTTACAGTCAAGGAATATAATAAGGAAACAAATCGCCCACCAACTCAATAAAGGAATATAAATAGTACAGAGTGATAGATAAGAAGTAGTAAGTAATAATGGAAGATATATTAGAAAATAGTAAGTCAAAGATTTAGCAAGGAGTTTTTACTATTACAATAAAAAAAAAACAAACCCTATTCTACATTCAACAGGAATCCTATAGCCATTCCACCCGCATTCAATACGGTTCATCACAGAATTCCAAACCTTCAGGCCACCGAGGTAACTTCGTCGCAACACTCTATGGCCCTAGAAGAATCAACTGCTCATGATGGCTCGCCGCCTAGTAGCCCACCTCAACAAATTCCAAATTCTTAATACATCGGATCTTTGCCCACAAAGGTCCGCCCCTTGCTCATGGAATCTAGAGTGCAAGCTTGGCCCTTATAAGATCAGATTTGACTAAGATGAAGCATATATTAGCACTTGAGTAGCCCATCTCAATCTCGTCTCTCTCACTTAAGCTGCAACCGCCTGAGCAGGCGAAGGTCTCACTCTCTCTTAAATTCCCTAGAAAAACCCTCAACTTGAGTGCCCAAGCCTTAGGAGTTATTCAATTGAATGGCCTCCACCATAAAGAATGGAAGTCCTCGTCCTCCAACTCGTCCATAAAGTGGCGGTTGCGCCAAGGGTCTGAGTTTGAAATTCTCCTCTGTGACGCGAGTGATTTTATGCCCACCTAACAAAAGTGAATATGAAGGATATGAGGGATAAGCATCACAACGTTCATCGAATGTTTACACCAAAAAATTTGAACCTAAAGTCAGCCTAAAGGATCTGACCTCGCGTTTAGGGTTGCGTCCAACCACACCATCTCGTGAGCGGCACTCTAGTTGCGTGCACGCCAACTCGTAATCGACGGCTCGAACTCCGATTATGGCGCGCGTCGCGTGAACGGTCTGCACCCGTATGCTTGTATGGAATACGCGGCAACTGTAGCAACAGTAAGCTGCGTCATCGCAGCTACGGTGCGTGACGCGGGATATAACCTGCGTGACGGCGACTATGTTTTGTTACCCCTACCGCAATGATAAGAACAACATTTTTACACTAAAAACGGGACTTTTTGCATTTCTCTCATTTTCTTCGTAAAAATCCTAAGGTTTTAATCTAGTTTCCATTGAACCGGTCAGGGTTTTCTCCCAAGAAACTCAAAGTGAGTAACTTGAGGAAGATAACCACTAACACTTAGATATTTTGAAATCAAAAAAGCAAAAAATATAAGAAGAGAAAAAAAAGAAGAGAGAAAGGGAAGAAAGAGAGAAACACTTGGTTCTGTGAAAGAAACTTGACAATTACATTTGGAATGGAAAGCGAGCGTTCCTAAACTAATCTCAGTGCAATGACAATCCCTCAAATCTGATGGGCTAGGCAGACTTTCCTAATTCCTTTCTTTTCATTTCTAGTCTTTGTTCTTAAAAATCTCATTTCCATAAGTATATTAGTTGATTTGGGGAATTGGTAATACGGTATTTTGCCCACTGTTGGATCTTTTCCTGAGTTGGTGTTTAATGGCACTCTTTTTGACACGTAAAGAAACACGTAAAGAGTAAGTTTAAAGGTAGTTGCGGACCAGAGCAGCCCAAGCGTCACGCAGCTTTACCGGTGCGTGACGCGACTGTTCATGGTCCAAGAAGGTCTTGATCTGGACTGGACCACTGCGTGATGCCAGCTGTTCGTGTTCAGTTTCTATTTTTACTTTTCATACTTATATCTTGATTATTTTCGCTATGAGATAAATAATCAATATGTCTAGTATTTTAATAAGTCACGAACAAGTTCCGTCACGTAGCTAGGAGTTCCGTCACGTGATTGTCTTTATAGAACAGCAAGGTGAGTGCACACCAGATCTTCCGGACAATAACTACAGTTTCCGTCAACGCGTAACTGTCTTCATTAGAAACCGCGCGTGACGCGACTGTTCTAAGTCAGAATAAGATGAGGTAAAAGGTTCCGTCACGTCGACTGTTTCCTTCATAGAACATGATGCGTGACGCAACTGCGCCTTTTGAATTATCAAAATATTTTTGTTTTGCTCATTTTTTAATTTCATGTCATAAGTAGATTTTTAAACTTAATCCCGAAAGATGACAATTATGGGCAAATTTTAAGTTCTTAATCAAACTAAATTTAATATTAATGTTATTTGGTGATTATGAGATTAAAAGTTATATTTATTGTTCATTATCTGTTATTATTAAAATCGGATTGTGGCCCGCTTAATACCATAAGGCAAGAGCGGGCCCTTTAATTATTTTTGCTAATATATTGTGATGAATGGTGGATGTGATGATTAAATTTATGAAGTGAATGCAATGAATGGAGTTTATTTGGGACGGTTATTATTTTCCACATATGAACTCGGTTCGGTTATGGCTTGGGTTTATTAAATAATTAGGCTTTCCAAAGTAAATCAAATAGAGAAATCGTCAAGGTTATAAGAATGCCAGGTTTTTCGGGGCGTTGGTTCCAACCGGGATCGACGTACCAAGTCCACCATTACTAGAATCGTACTTGGTACGCCCTGTACAGTTGTCTCAAAATAATTTGGCTCTTCGAAAAAAAATGGGGTTAAATGGAGTCATTTAATAAGATTAAAAGATTGGAAACGGTTCCCCAATTGGCGAAAAAATGGCGGTGGCGACTCAACAAAATATAAGACATTTATCGCCATCAGCGTATCCAAAAAGATTTTTATCACTTTTTCAAATAAACGATAAATAATAGAAAGAAACGTTTTCCGAGATCCTTTCCCGGGGTTCTCAAAGGGATTCTCAAACGGGGCGAAAACATATTTGCGACTCTGTGGGAGATCGGAACCCAGAATTCTAGTTTTTTTAATAAATAAATTAAAGTGGTTGCAATTAGGAATTGACTCTAAAAAAAAGCCTACTTTCTAATAATAAATTGGTTAGAAAAGAGCCATGGAAAAATTATTGATCGACCCGTATTGTTTATTGCTTTCCTTTTTCCTTTCTAGATTTTGCATTCAATACGCATTCTTCTTCTCACTCATCACCTCATATACCCGTACTAGGTGTTAACTTTGACTGTGGTCTAGCCTAAACCTCGCATTTATGGTCAATCCATCCGAAATTAACATATTACCCAACCGCATCAGCCTAGTACCCCTCAAAGGTGGTCAAAAGGAGTAGGCCCAACAAAGCCCCGATATCTCTGTTGCGGAACCAGACTTTGTTAAAACGCCAATAAGACTAAAAGCCAATGCATATAGTTTGATAAAACTTAGTTACTTCCCCAAAAGTGCAAGCCCAATCCTGTTTGCTGTTGGTTATACACTGCATTCATTTCCGAGAGATTATATCGTATATACAAAACCCCTGTTGGTGTCGGATTAGACCAAATTCCTAGGAAACAATGTCCGAAAGTTATACCATGGAATTCGTGTTCGGGCAGAAATAAGGTTTGAAGGCATGCATTTCCCAACTCCTGTCCCATGTATATAAAACTGTGCATATGTGGTGACTTCGCACAGCAATGTAACTTTTTTCTTTTCAGCCATGCCAGTTAATAAGAGCTAATTTTTCGGTATGGACGTTTGACCTGAATTTTGAGACGTTGGACTCAAATTCATTTTGGAATAATATAATGCAATCACTTATAGTGAATCAATACCCAAAGGAAAAGGGCAGTATTACAGGGGTTGCGATCCTTTGTTATTGTCACATTTCAAATTATATTGAAAATAAGGTGAGCAAGAGATTACAAATGTTGTAACAAAGACAAACACGAGATCGCTTGCTTGGGACCAATATGTTCAAGGCAAAAAGTAAGGGATACAAAAAAAAATAAAAAAGTAAAAATAGAAAAGATCGCCGCTTGGAGATCTTCCATTCCAGGCAAACAAAATTAAGACACAACTAAAAAATATAAAAACCCGCTTGGAGATTTTTCATCCAAGCAAAAATTAGGGACTTGAGGAAGAAATAGTCGACTGTGAATTGAAAGAAGGGACGGTGACGACAGATATATGCCGAAAATGTTTGAAAATACAAAATAAGTTCATTGCCATGTTATTCATACTCGAATTTTGGTCCTAGTCGTTGAACGAGATCTTATTTCATACCGGTTATTAAGAACTTAGAACTGTATTCTCATTCATGTCTGCTGTTCTCATGATACATTGACTAATTAACTCAGGTGTTTATTATCATTTTTAGATTGATCCTTCCGACTATCACCTCGAAGCTAGCAACGATGCCTGTCCACGTTTGGTCAGAGTATCCATCCCCGAGCCTTCTCCGTTTAGTCCTGTGATTCATTCACGTTCTTTGATCAGTTTCTGATTCATAGTTGGTTGGGATGGCTTGATAACAAACAGTGATGAGACGGTTTCTCTCTACCTAGATAAGACACCATTTCTGAATAATAGCTCTCCACTGCTCAAGATGAGCCCAGATACAAGTTGCCCGCCTACTCCAAGTAATCAGCCCTACTAGTGGAGGGAAAAGAGGCTTTCAGAACACACCTTGGGTAGTCAAGCACCACTGATAATGCTATCCCTGAGAATGACGGAATAAGCAAATAGCAGAACTAAAGGACAGGGGAGAGGATATTCTGTTTCGAAAAGAAAACCGATCGTCAGTATCAATTTGTCATGTGACAGAGTCGATTGTCTTAAACCAAAAATTCTCTCTCGGGAAGCTACCCTGTTCGCTCGAGGATGATTACTCAGTCACATTTGTCGGAGTCCCATCCATGTTGCTTGATGAAATCGAATACGGCTAAGAGGATGTGTTCGAGGATTTCCTCAGACATGTATAAGAACTATAGGAAAAGATATGAAGCCTGGACTCTGGGGATACGGAAGGGTGAATTGAATTTTGAAGAACTAATATACACAAAAAGAAAAAAAAGAACCGAGGGTGTTGGTCCATACCGATATTCCAGCGAGTAATCATACAGGAAATGTTGGTCGCAGCTAACAAAATTAGGAGTAGCAATACATATAGAGCTGTTAAGGAAAAAAGAAAGGAATTCACTGATTTGGGCAGCTTTTAAGCGCAGTCATGAGATTGCATGAAAGCTGTATTGTACAGATGCCAATGTAATCCATACTAAGCTATCATGGTAGTTCGACTGATCAATGACTATGAAATACATCAAGTGTAAAGGTCATTCTATTGATAATTGTCTCAAGCTCCGACATGATACAAGATTTGATAGATACGGGATTATCACCACCCTGAGCATAAAAAGCCGGCGCCCGGAAACATCTAAAGTTGCTGATGGCGATATGTGAACAAGCCTCTTACTCTTTTTGTTTTTCTGAATAGCTTTAAGAACAATGAATGACTTCATTACTATTTCAATAATGGGAGATTTTGATTAGCTGTTTTTCTTTACTTCTCCTGATTGTAATCATGGGAATGTTATAGCCACAATGCTATTTTGGCAATAAAGAATTGCAAGTCATTGCATTTAACACTTAAGCACTGCCCAAAAATTCAAAAAATAATCGGAATTCGGATCAGAACTTTAAGCTAGAGCTCAAACGAACGATCACAGAACGCTACAGTTATCTGATTACCGGCGACATAGCCATTAACAGGAAACCGTCTCCGATTCCAAAT